>OX608078.1:51208987-51456039 GCA_951509765.1 Sphenella marginata | reverse complement strand
AAAAGGGATCTGATGATAAGTGGGGACACTTTGAAACATGTAATCCTATCCATCGCTGTGACTAGCTTTGTAATTTTTCTCCAAATATCAATTTTTCCACAAAATCGAATATAATAATTGAAACCAATTATTATTGTTCACTTGGTCTCGAGCTTGAAAATGTTACAAATATATGTAAAATAGAAAGACCGTAAAAACCAAAAACAAAATACACTAAAACCAGAGCACGGGTTAAGTACAATAACAATGTACAAACAAACAAGCCCAACACACGCATTGATATACAGACTGATAGTCTAAGCAATGTGTGTATACTGTTGGCAAGACTAAAACAACAAAACCAAAGGAAAAATTGAAGTGGGGATGAATGCATCGTGACGTCACAGGGCATCATAGCTGAGTTGTTAGATTTCTAACAGCGGCGTTGGTGCAGACACGGGTTCATATCCGTGTCCGAAAAGGGATCTGATGATAAGTGGGGACACTTTGAAACATGTAATCCTATCCATCGCTGTGACTAGCTTTGTAATTTTTCTCCAAATATCAATTTTTCCACAAAATCGAATATAATAATTGAAACCAATTATTATTGTTCACTTGGTCTCGAGCTTGAAAATGTTACAAATATATGTAAAATAGAAAGACCGTAAAAACCAAAAACAAAATACACTAAAACCAGAGCACGGGTTAAGTACAATAACAATGTACAAACAAACAAGCCCAACACACGCATTGATATACAGACTGATAGTCTAAGCAATGTGTGTATACTGTTGGCAAGACTAAAACAACAAAACCAAAGGAAAAATTGAAGTGGGGATGAATGCATCGTGACGTCACAGGGCATCATAGCTGAGTTGTTAGATTTCTAACAGCGGCGTTGGTGCAGACACGGGTTCATATCCGTGTCCGAAAAGGGATCTGATGATAAGTGGGGACACTTTGAAACATGTAATCCTATCCATCGCTGTGACTAGCTTTGTAATTTTTCTCCAAATATCAATTTTTCCACAAAATCGAATATAATAATTGAAACCAATTATTATTGTTCACTTGGTCTCGAGCTTGAAAATGTTACAAATATATGTAAAATAGAAAGACCGTAAAAACCAAAAACAAAATACACTAAAACCAGAGCACGGGTTAAGTACAATAACAATGTACAAACAAACAAGCCCAACACACGCATTGATATGCAGACTGATAGTCTAAACAATGTGTGTATACTGTTGGCAAGACTAAAACAACAAAACCAAAGGAAAAATTGAAGTGGGGATGAATGCATCGTGACGTCACAGGGCATCATAGCTGAGTTGTTAGATTTCTAACAGCGGCGTTGGTGCAGACACGGGTTCATATCCGTGTCCGAAAAGGGATCTGATGATAAGTGGGGACACTTTGAAACATGTAATCCTATCCATCGCTGTGACTAGCTTTGTAATTTTTCTCCAAATATCAATTTTTCCACAAAATCGAATATAATAATTGAAACCAATTATTATTGTTCACTTGGTCTCGAGCTTGAAAATGTTACAAATATATGTAAAATAGAAAGACCGTAAAAACCAAAAACAAAATACACTAAAACCAGAGCACGGGTTAAGTACAATAACAATGTACAAACAAACAAGCCCAACACACGCATTGATATACAGACTGATAGTCTAAGCAATGTGTGTATACTGTTGGCAAGACTAAAACAACAAAACCAAAGGAAAAATTGAAGTGGGGATGAATGCATCGTGACGTCACAGGGCATCATAGCTGAGTTGTTAGATTTCTAACAGCGGCGTTGGTGCAGACACGGGTTCATATCCGTGTCCGAAAAGGGATCTGATGATAAGTGGGGACACTTTGAAACATGTAATCCTATCCATCGCTGTGACTAGCTTTGTAATTTTTCTCCAAATATCAATTTTTCCACAAAATCGAATATAATAATTGAAACCAATTATTATTGTTCACTTGGTCTCGAGCTTGAAAATGTTACAAATATATGTAAAAAGAAGTTATGTATATGAAAATAATAAGTTATGAATATGGAAAAATACAACGTTTTCCGCCATTCGAGATTCTTACAGCTCCTAGAAATGTACCAGCTTTAACGTGCATATTAGAGTGGAAATTTTTTGTATGGGAAAAAAAAAGTTGTTTAAAAGAGTGTAACTCCCCCTAAAATTATTCCTTTGTATGTATATAAGACATTCCCAAAGTCTTGGTCAGTTATATTAAGGGAAAGGATTGGCACATTGGCCTCAAAGCCAGGGTGGAGAAAAAAATATATATTTCTTTATATCTAACTAGCAGACCCGGCAGACGTTGTCCTGCCTAATCATTTACTTGTCTGCATTTATAAAATTTTACTCTCCACCCTCATTTTAGCTCCGAATCCCCCTTCCCGGCGCCCCACCTTCATCCTTTACATATGCTTTCCATTTTTCATATTTTTTATTTTTTATGAATCAAACTTTTGAAGGAGTAAGACCGAAAACATAATTTTTTTAAATCACCATAATGTACATAGGGTACTTTACAAGACCTTGTGTAGAGACTTAAATTTCTTTGAAAAATACAGATATTTGTCTTTATGAGAAACAGACTTTGAAATTTAAAACTTTTTGAAATACTTATTTCTTAAATTTTTAAGCTTACATAACTCCTTAGTAGGGATGTGCGTTTATTCGATTAATCGAGTAAGTTGATTAATCAAATTTTCAATTAATCGGTTACTTGATTAATCAAAATTCTGAGTAATCAAAACGAGTGTTACTCGAGTATTTTCAAAAATGGTTAATCAAAAACTGATTAATTTACTCATTTTTTTATGTGAAAGTTTGCCTTGAAATAGTTAAAAATAAAAAAAAATAAAAAGCAAACATAGGGTAAACCGGGGTAGATTCGTCTTTGGGGCACATTCGTCAAAGCTGTTTTCGGTTTAAAGGTTTTAAAATTAAAAAAAAGGGTACTATGTCTTGAAGAAAAAACAAAAAATCTTACATATTTCATAAAGCGAACAACCAATCCTTAAAAAAAATATAAAACTTTGAAATCTATTGACGCATATCTGAATTACAGGACTTTGAAAAAAAGGTGGCGAATCTGCCCCAGTTTACCCTACTTCAAAATATTAAAAAATAAAAAAAAATTTAAGAAAATTTTGAGATGTTGTTCCATCGCGAATGGGCAAAATGTCGAAGATGCAACAAATGGTTGAAGTATTAAAGAACTTCTAAATTTGAGCCGTTTTAATATAAATAAATATGATTCAGATGTGCTATTAATATTATTAGGAAAAAGCGCATTGCTACCATCAATACTAGACCACTCAATATTACCCAAGTTGAAGTCACGCAGAATACAGATATTATCAATTAAATATGATTCAGATGTGCTATTAATATTATTAGGAAAAAGCGCATTGCTACCATCAATACTAGACCACTCAATATTACCCAAGTTGAAGTCACGCAGAATACAGATATTATCAGTAACAGATGCTAACGCTACAATATTATCTAAGTGAGCCTTATATAACATATCACTGCTTGTCGGAGAAATGTAGGATGCGCAAATAGAAATATCGTTAAGGCCCCTTACCAGCACGCATAACTGATCCAACATTGTACCATCGTTCTTCAGTTGTACAAGCGACGAGCGATATTTACGATGAACTGCTATCAAGACACCACCACCTCTACTGAGACCAGTTTTCAGATAGTCACATTGATGAATAGATGAGCGTCGCTCAGCCGAGCAAGATTTACAGAAAAACGGTCTTTCAGAAGTAATCAGAAAGTCTAAGTCACTCTGCAGCAAACCAAGACATTCAAGGTGAAATAACTCTTGACACCCACTGCACTGAACTTTTGGTTGCTCAAGATTTACTTTTAGACTACAAATACACGGCATTTTTTTTGTATTAACATTTAATTATATTGTTTATATTTTAATTAAATGTTTCTCACAAATGTTTTCAATAGAAAACTTACAGCAAAGAATTAGTCAAAATTACTTTATTAGGAATATCTCACTTACAGTACTTATGAGACATGTTTTGTAGTAGTACATGTGTTTAACTAGTATAATCTTCAGATCTCTGAGCAACTCCATGGTGTGATGAAAACGGTTGACATTCATATTTTCCTTATGAAACATTTTTCAATAGTTAGAAGCTGCTGGATTTTAGTAGTAGATGCACCGCTTCAACAACTTATACCATATTGCAGTTTATAGTGAACCAAAGCGTAATAAAGAGTCTTCAGAGTTGCGTTTGAGCAGATTTTTATGAGACTATAAAAGTAACGAGTGGAAGACCGCATGTAGGTAATACTTCAAAAGAGAAATATGCGTGGACCAACTAAAATTATGGTCAACAGAAACGGTGCAGTCGAATAACGCCCATGGGCGTTATTTCCCACTCAAAAGAGAAACAGTGCCCATGGACTTCATTTCCTTTTTAAAAAGTAAATAAAGCCCATGGGTGTTATCACCTTTTTCTGATGGGTGTTATTTCCTTTTTAGAAGAGAAATAAAGCCCACGGGTGTTAAAAACGAATTAAAACAAGCTGAATTTGGAATTAAAAAGCGAAAAAGTGTGCGTACCGTGGCACGTTGCCACGGTTCAGGGCATAAATGCAGAATACCGCAACCTCTAGAATTAAAAATTATTCCCTTTATGTTACCTTTATTGCCAATTCAGAAAGGTGTTCTGCACAAAAATACCATGGATCCCGCCCATAGAGTGGGAACGGTGGCATGTTGCCACCGTTCAGGGCAACCACCCAGGGTTATTTATAATAAGCGCGGCCGAAGGCCGCCAACGCAGAAGGGTGTACTACGCAGAAGGAATTAGTATGGTGTAGTTCAGGGTTGTTTTTAAAATTAAATTATAAATTTTAAACATACGCGGCTTTGCACCCATAGAAGTGATATCTCCAATGCAAACAAACTTTTAAAAATCGGTTATATAGTATTGAAGATATTTTGATTTAAAAAAATGCTAATCAACAGTTCGTGTTGCTCGCGTAAAATCCTATGTGCGTTATTTCTCTTTTAAAAAGGAAATAAGAACCATGGGCTTTATTTCTTTTTGCAGATGGGCGATATTTCCATTTAAAAAGGAAATAAGGCCCATGGGCGTTATTTCCTTGGGCGTTATATCACTGCATCAACAGAAACACTTGTAGAAACAGTTTTCTTCCGAATTAAAAGATTTGCAGGAACACAATAAACTATTAAGAGCAAAGCGCAAGTCGGGGACGGTTGCTGGATGTAGACTTAAATACATCATCTTAGTTTTCGTGATTACTCTTGGCTTTTGTTTAGCAAAACATACATCGTTATTGACGCCTGCTACAAAGTGCAGGTAGCTCGATGAATCATAGGCAATAGCAAGGTCGTCAGCAAAAGCAGTAACTTTTCCAGAGAACGGCAAAAAAAGATTGAGTTCAAGTATACAAGAAATAGAATCGGACATAAAACAGATCCTTGAGGTACTTCCAAACTAATTAATTGTTTAAATGGTTTCCAACCTTAACTTTCTGCAATCTGCTTGATAGTTAGCACTTAAGCAAGTTATAGAAAAATCCACGAAAGCCAGCGTCATACAATTTACTTAGCAAAATAATATGGTCTGCGATATCAACCGCATTCGTGATATCCACAAACAGACCCCGCATAAAAGTGCAACAAGGCGTCTTCTGTAGAGCGCCCATATCGAAAACCTAATTGAATTGGACTGAAAAAATTCTTATTTTCAAGAAAAGAAAGAATTCTAACTTTAATCAGTTTCTCGAAGATTTTGGAAATAGATGATAATAATGAAATCGGCCTGTAGCTGATCATTTTTTTTTTGTCACGCTTTTTAAACAAAGGTATCACAATAGCACTCTGCAGGAAACCATCCGGACAATACGCTTGTGTTGAATAAGTGTGCTAATATATCGACTATATTCAAAGCCACGTGTTTCTGCATGTGATTAGAAATACCATCAGGGCCACATGATTTTGAGTTATTCGACGATTGAATGGTTTTTAAGACTTCAAAGCCAGTAAAAGGCTCAAAGAAACAGCTATTTCCTGCAGCGCGCCATGGGTATCGAGGATAAAGACTCAGTTGTAGATACGGAAATATCAGATTTACCAACTGACAAGAAGTCTGTAGGGTCCGAAAAAGTGTTACTTTTCTTAGAATCTCTGTGTAGAAAGCTGTTAATCACATCCCATACGAGGACCTAAACTCATTACGGTAAAAACTATCCCACTAAAAAACTTACTTCTTTTCTTAGCTCTCTACATAGCTTTAAATACCGGCTACGAAGGTTTGCTTTGGCCGGGTGTTTTCGATACTTCCTTCCTAGCTTATTTTTCAATCGGATTTTCTTAACCAGCTAGTCACTTATCCATCTACGTGGTTTATAAAAAAAACTTTTGCTTGCTATATGATTTTGCAAAATATCTAAAACAAAGTACTATAGGCATTGGTAACAATTTTCTCAGAATATTATGTATCCCAAGACTCAAACCATAACCTTAGGTTCAGCGTACTAAAGTTTACCCTTGTCAATTTTGCAACAATCGTTTTCTTGTGGGCGTTTTCTCCAAATATATTTCTTACTAGCAGACCCGGCAGACGTTGTTCTGCCTGACCAGTGACTTCCCTAGAAATACATTTTCAAATATTTTTCAATTAATTTTTAACATTTCATTTATTGCAGTGCTTTAGGGTATACAATATTTCTGGATTTAACTTCTTTGGTATAAACAAATAAATTTTGTGGATGTCCAACTCAAAAAACGGATCTTTTGAACTCAATGAGTCTGACAAGAACCATTATGCGCTGCTGAGCAGATGTGTAGTTAGTATTTATTTAATTACTAGTAAGGCCCGCTTGCTTCGCTGCGTATCAGAACTTATAACAGACTGAGTCCGATTTTAATCATTATAGCCTATACGCACTTTTTCGAAGTTCGACTTTCTTTCTATAACTTGATTGTATAGTTCACAACAACAATTAAAAAATACATTTGGGCCAGTTTTTTGAAATACATACATATCTCTACATATAATAAAATTATAACAGGTCTGTACATGGCATCTACCCACCCTAACACATTTTTTTTGCAAATATTCGTCGATAACTTCAAGATATCTCCGAAACCATTTAGGATATTTCAATTGATCACATCGCATATTACAGCACTCATTGACACCTTTCGTTTGACATCCATATTGTACTAAGACATTTTTGGTCACCCCTGGTCCACATATTGGGCGATAACTCCAAAACTGGTTGAGATATCGAAAAAACTAATATCCTAAACTTTAGGTTGAGAGTCTGACAATCCAACGAAGAAGTTTCACTCAATTCCATTCAGTACTTTTAGTGATACGACCACAAACATACAGACAGACATGGGCCACATATTGGGCGATAACTCCAAAACCGGTTGAGATATCGAAAAAAGTAATATCTTAAATTTTAAGTTGAATATCTAGCAATCCAACGAAAAAAGTTGCATTGATTTCTATTCAGTACTTTCAGAGTGATACGGCCACAAACATACGGACAGACAGACAGACAGACAGACACACAAAAATTAAAAAAATTGTTGATTTGGATTCTACTCGTTTAATAATGCTTCCCCCAATAAATTTTTTGTTGATATCTGCCATGTACAGACATCGACCTGTAACAATTTTATTATATGTAGAGATATCCTATATCTACCACTTAACGCCACTATTATGATTTTATGAAAATCCTATAATACTCTGGATATGTATAAACGGCAATAACAAAAAAGAAAAATTATATGCTTTGATTAAGATTTAAGAACGTTAAAATCTCACTAAAGCAAATACATTCAGGGATAGATATAACGAATTGAAATATTACTCAGATTGTGGTCTTGGAACTGCCCACATTTCCAAAAAGTTTACAAATGTAGCCTATGCATGTCGTACCCAACGAAGATTTTAACGTATTGGAAAAGTTTAAAACAGATCAACCATAAACTTTGGACATTATTGAAGTAAAAACAAAGTACTGAATACAAAAAATGTGGGCGTCGCACCGCCCACTTTTCCCAAATTATATAATTCTTGACCAAGGGACACACATATCCAAAAATCATTAGTTTAGACCAAACATATTCAAAGTTATGATGATTTAAATTTTATAAAGCCTGGGGGCGTGGCACAGCCCACTTTTCCAAAAATTAATATAGCCTAAATCGTACACAACAATCTTCTGAACCAATCTGGAAAGTTTAGAAAAAATCGACCATAAACTTTGGACATTATTGAAGTACAAACAAAACACAAAAAACGTGGGCGGGGCACCGCCCACTTTTCCAAAATTACATAAATCTTGACCAAAGGACACACATATCCAGAAATCATTAATTTAGACCAAATATGTTCAGAGCTATGAAGAATTTAAATTTTATATAGCCTGGGGGCGTGCACCGCCTACTTTTCCAAAAATTGATATAGCCTAAATCGTACACAACAATCTTCTGAACCAATCTGGAAAGTTAAAAGAGATCGACCATAAACTTTGGAAATTATTGAAGTACAAACAAAACACAAAAACTGTGGGCGTGGCACCGCCCACTTTTCCAAAATTACATAAATCTTGACCAATCGACACACATATCCAAAAATCATTAATTTACACCAAATATGTTCAGAGTTATGAAGAATTGTAATTTTATATAGCCTGGGGGCGTGGCAGCGCCCACTTTTCCAAAAATTAATATAGCCTATGCCTTAACCCATGATCCCAAGAATATACTGTGAAAATTTCATAAAAATCGGTTGAGTACTTTGGACGCCTATAAAGGACACACAGACACACATTCATTTTTATTTATAAGATTAATATGCCAGTCAAAGTATGATCTGGAATCCTAAGGTCCAGATTCAACCCTTAGTGGGTGAAAAAATTTATGCTACTCCCACCAAATACATTGTCAAGGCTGCTTTCCGAAACACTACGAGTTGGCTCGTTTAGAAGTGATGTTGAGCCATGATTGGCCTTGAACGTTTGATAGCTCTCTGTTGTGGTACTAAGTACATATGGCTGATTCCTTGGAAACTGATATATTTCACATCTACTTTTTGTGAAATGTCAATGTTACGATAAATGACTTTTGAAAGTGTATACAGTGTAAATGGGGTATAAGAAATAGCCCCTGTTTCGCATTGCGCTACAACTTAACCCATTAACGCCCACTGTACCCATACTTATTCAAATATCGAAAAAATGCATTCTAAATATCGAAAATATATAGTTTTGCTACAACCATTTCATAAACTGCTTTAAACGCAAGTGAATTATTCAGTTTCACATTTAAACTATTAACCCCTTATGAGAACACATATATATTTGGTGGAAATGGAACCAAGAATTATTGCATTTTTTTATGTTTTTTTAACGGTGGGCTATATATGTATATATGTGAATAATATGCTCCAAAATCAGTTTATTCATGTATTAACACTAAATAACAGTTATTGCTGTATCAAAACCATTAGAAAAAAAAGTTGTGACATTTTAGGGTTGTGACATTTCATGTTTAATCTATTCTCATTTTAATATGGCTTAATTTTTGTGGACTTCCGTTAGAAATTAGATGTATGTCACCAAGGTCTATATGTGTTCTACACCTAGTTTAGAAGAAAAGCTGTGGTAAAGTTGTTACATGAGAAAGTGTGACACATATATTAAACGCAAAATCTTCCCAACCCGTCTTCAAAATGGGAGCTGCTCTAGCACAAGTAAATGTTGACATTAGACTGAACATGTGTCAAAAAAAATTTATATTATATGTTAATTAATATTCGCACACGCCGACTGTGACCACCATTTTTTGTTTTTTTACAAAACTGGAGAACAAAGTTTAGTCCTCTATAGGACCCTAGTCAAGCACATTATTTTTAAAACAATTGAGGCATATTGTTACGCTCTTTATCCTCTTTTAAAGCTTCTTGATGCAAATTTTGTTTTGATCACAATTTATAGCATATAATGCCAATAAAAGTACATGACCTCAGCAAAGGGACACTATAATTTGTTACTTTTTTTTTTTTTTTTTGTGTGTTTTAAAGTACCTAGTCCACGGTATTAAAAAATTAAATTTTGCACTTGATTTATATTACTCGATGAGATTTATAAGACTGCATATCAGTTTATTTAGAAAAATTTCGGTTTGTTATAAATTTTTGACATTAAAGTCGGTGAACACAAATATATCAGTTTCCAAGGAATCAGCCATATATCTACATATGTTAAAATCACCTAAGATACCTAACCTAACTATCTACACAGAAAAACTTAAAGAACGTGCAAGGTTGAGCACCATTATTACTTTCCACTCAAAATCATGCACTGTGAATTCGCATTATTATGTATCACTCAAAATCATCATGTCGAGGCAACTGGATTTTCAACCTCGCTTAGGTTTATTAGTTTCTTGCGGTATACGCTTAAGTTAGTATGTCGATTGTGTGATTTTGGGGTATTAGAAAGCTCCTGAGTTATTTGTGTACATTTCTTCCGGATTACACGTCATAGCGTATTGTATTTTTTCTTGCAGGTAACGCTCTGAATCCGTAAATGATAAAAGAAGTATGACTTTTTGTCCAATATTCGAAACATTTATATTAGAATCTGCATATATGTATAGCGTCGCGTAAGTGTATATGTTAGCATGCACAAAACTTAAGCTCGACGACAAATTCGTATGTGCAAAACGACACCCACTTGCAAATACTTGTAGCTGACAATTTCATAATGCAATGGAACACCTAGTAAATAACCAGGAATGCAGGTTATCACCGCAACAAGGAATGCAGCAATCGGTGACAACCGCACCGTCAGCAAAACATCAGCGGCAGAGCGGGGCAGCATAGGGTAGCTTTAAGAAATAATAAGGTTTGTAAGTTAGTGGTAACCATTGTTTAACTCGAATAGTTTGGCATCTTTTTTACGAATCGGAGTATAAGGCAGTGGATGATGGTACTCCGACAAAGTGGAATGGAGGAAATAACGTTCAGAGTTGCTTGACAGTAGAAATTGCAATTAGAAACTTTCATTTGTATTGAAATGTACAATTAATCTGTCTGATAAGTTGTTAAAACTGCTTTATACCAAATAATTTGGGAGTTTTTTGTCTTCACGTTCCATTTTGCAGCATTAAAATTCGATTGCTTTATTATTGCATACAACATACCCTGCGTGGTTTGTGTGTGTGTGCTGATTCGGAGTTAGTCAGCTGTTAGTTGCGCTACTAGTAGAGATATACTATGGTGGTAAGTTTGAAGTCAAATAAAGCAGGAGCAGATAAGCTCCGATTAAAACATTCTTTTTTTGACATCAACAGCTCCTGCTGATTTAACTTATATACTCTTCAGCTCGTAATTTTTCCTGATTTCTGTATATAATCCAAAAGAAGTTATTTGAAACAAGCCATTGTTCTTCTTGGCATTATCCAGAAAACCTTTTGATAATAGGTGAGTGCAGCCGCTCCTGATGTGCAGGAACAATTACCTGACCTCCAGTAGAGCAACCTGCAACCTCGCCTTTGGATTTTTTTTGCACCGCAATGTACACAAACCACATTCATTTCACCTTGTGCGAGTAGCAAAATCAGGAATAACAATTAGGAAGTCTAAGTTCGGATGAAACCGAACATTAAATACCCAGCATTGTACAAATGGTGCTTGTAAAGTAAAAATTATTGTGGATTTATGGGCGGTAGAGGTTATAAACTTTTTCTACTGCTATGTGGGCAATCTTATAAATAAAGTTGAATATTTGTTTGGTGTACAAACTTCTGAACCAATCCTAATGAAATTTTCCCAGTGGATATTCGGGTTCACTGGCTACATTACAAGCTATTTATAATTTTGGAAAAGTTGGCGGTGCCAGGCGGCATGCATTTACATTTTAATAGGCGTCAAAAGTACACAAGCTATCTTTATGAAATTTTAAAAGTAGACTCTTTGTAATTCGTTGTTCTAGCGTAAACGGTTCTGCAGTTATTAAGAGAAAAACTTTAAAAATTTATTCACGCATATGTAGGCGGTGCCACGGCCCTTTTCCAAAAACTTGATAAAATCGTCAATGGGACAACCAGTTATTAAAACTAGCAAATTTCATTATTTAATCTGCTTCTATTATTGAAATAACCCATTTTATAAATTTTTCGACATCGAAAATAGGGATCGTGGTTATGGTTCGATTTCGCCCCATTCCAATAGCAACCTACCTTTTCTGTACCTATAGCAACCTGCGTGCCAAATTTCGAACGGATTGCATTTTTTTATTACTGATTTTGATAAGCTTTGGTTCGAAAAAGTTGATGTGTCATAACACTAATTTCCCGTTTAAATTTTTCTTAATTATGTATATTGATATCGTCAGGTGCCACAAGGAAAAGTTTCAGAAAAAACTGAGAAAAATCTTAATATTTTTTTGTTTGACATTGCTAGTATTTATTTTTTTCTCTTCACTTGCGTGTAAATTGAACAGTAGATTAACGTTAACGCAAAAAAATTTAATTGAATTAAATATCCAGAGATGACACCGAACTAATGAAAAAGGGTAGATACAAAAAAAATTAACAGTGTTCAAATTTATTATAATAAATGTAAAAACATGAAATTAATTTAGTTTTTAATTAGATTTTTTTTCAAATTGAGGCATCAAAAATCTTGATTTGAACAGGGTGTTTAGAAAGCAAAAAACCCAGCGTATTGTTAGCTCAATAGTTAGCAATGCGTGCTAAAATTTCTCTGATGAGTGAAATGGATCTATAAGAAAAGCTATGGCGGTTGTCTCTAAATTTTTCCTGTCAAATTCAACAAAAACTTTTAATAATTAATAAAAAAAAAATTACTAAGAAACCCAAAAAGCTCGTACCGAACCAGGATACTTCAAATATAAAGGCCGGAAATACAAGCTTGTTGTTTGTGTAAAATCTCAATAACAAAAAACCAAGAGCACATGGTTGGCATACTGTGATACCAAAACAGAGTTGTAATAAATCCATCATGATCCAATCTCACCGCCGGATGGCGGTGTTGGTTCATGAATTGGTAAAAGTTAATTGAACAGGGCGTTTAGAAGGCAAAAAACCCAGCGTATTGTTAGCTCAATAGTTAGCAATGCGTGCCAAAATTTCTCTGATGAGTGAAGTTAGCAACTTCCGAAATGGATCTATAAGAAAAGTTATGGCGGTTTTCTCTAAACCTTGACCTGTTCAATTAAACAAAATCTTTTAATAATTGTCTAGGCTATGAGGGAGCGAGTTGTTTTTTAAGTTACTAGGGTGTAACTCCCGATAATCGGGTGGGTTTTTTTTAGCAAAAAATTAAAGCAAACTTTAAACGTTAATATCTTATGAACAAATTAACCAATTGAAATTTTTGTAATTTTGTGCAAACATGCTCATGATAGCCTTTCATTTGATATACATTTCATTTATGTACGTATTGTAGTTTAGTCTAGCTAAGCGCCTTGTTTTAGAATAATAATAAGTTATTATTATTTCTTATTTTATTTATTATTTGGCTCAGGTGCCATGTGACCGATTTGCTCAAATTGTATTTATTCATTTGGCTCAGGCTCAGACGACCATGTTTGCCTAAATGTAAAAATTGTTGTTCTTTAGAGAACGGGAGGTGCGGGACCCCTGTGACACCCTGTATGTATTTATTGGTGGCGAGCACTGTTGGCTCTGAGGCATGGAGCGATTGGCTTCCTCATTTTCGCTTGGATAACCACCTTTTGGCTCAGGCCTAGGCGAACGTCTTGCTCAAAAGGTATTTATTAAATCATTTGGCTCAGGTTCTGATGGCCGTGTTCCGCAAATGCTAAAAACATTTTGTTCTTTAGAGAACGGGAGGTGCGAAACACCTGCGACACCCTGTATGTATTTGTTGGTGGCGAGCACTGTTGGCTCTGATGCATGGCGCGAGATTGGCTTCCTCATTTTCGTTATAAAAAACCACACTTTGGCTTTCCAAAACATCAACTAAATCTTCGAAATATTTTATAAGCTGATTGCGAATTACAATAGCATGCAATGCAAATAAAACAAACGAATGAAATAGCCGTAGCTTATGTATGTATGTCGCTTAAACAATAATTAATAAAAAAAATATTAAAAAACCTCGAAACGTTATATACATAAGATATAAACCCTTGATCGATTAAAATAATAAAGGTTTGGGCCCGAATATGTCCACAGAACGTCATATCAGCCGGCTTACTTCCAACAAATCTAACTGTTCAATAACCGTATGCCCTTGCACTGTGGTGGTCCCATAGTGGATTGTGACAACACCTACTGGATCCTGTTGTTGCTGTTCGCAGTGCTTCGCCCTGGCCAAAGGCCGAGTTCACTCCTAATTGTCATCAAGCGTTCTAACGGGAGTCCGAACCAAGTATATAGGCCCCGATGGCATTTCCATGCTGATGCTGAAACACCTCGGCGACGAAGGTATAAGATACCTAACACACATTTTCAACCTTTCCCTGCCCACCTTTGTCATTCCTGAAAGATGGAGGCATGCAAAGGTGGTCCCAGTACTAAAGCCAGCTGCCGTGGCGAAGTCATATCGCCCGATATCACTCCTAATTTATCTTACTACCATATTTCACCGCAAAAGTTGCGGCTCGCCTAACATCAGCATGGTTTTCGCAAAAACCACAGCACCACCACCGCGCTGAACGTCATCACCACTCAGATAGGGGACGGACTAAACCAAAAGCGCCCAAACCACAGGACAGTGCTAGTTGCGCTTGACTTGGCCAAAGCGCCAACTATGCGCAACTATTGAAAGACCTGGAAGACTCGTCGCTTCCCCCCTGTCTTAAACGTTGGACTGCTCCAGATCAAAACAAAAAATAGTTAAACAAGGGGTGCCACAGGGTGGTGTCCTATCCCCGTTTCTGTTTAACTATTATGTATCGATATTCCTAAAACTTTTGAACAGATCATTACCAAACAGCTTCAGTATCAGTGTACGTCTTTATTATCCCCTTGTCAACATGGTTTATTCCTCGTAGGTCAACCAATACCAACTTGAATGAGTTCACATCCTTAGTAATCGACGGGTTTTTGAGAATAAATCAAACGGATGTGATCTACACTGACTTTAGCAAAGTTTTCGATTCCGTGAATCATGAGCTTTTAATTCATAATCTGGACTTTAGCATGGCTTACAAGTTACCTTACAAACGGGACTCAAATAGTTATGTTCAATCACACAACTTCCAAATCCATTGACGTAACTTCAGGTGTGCCCGAGGGGAGCCATTTGGGCCCATTGCTATTTACCCTGTTCATAAACGATTAACCGCAGGTTATCTCATATTCCAAAAACTGAATGTACGCAGATGATGTTAAACTTTGCTCCACGTATTGCCCCTCTGACAAGTCGGCAGGTGGTCTTCTTCTTCTGGTGCATTGCAAATTTACTTGCGTTAAATTGCTCCAAATGTAAACAAATGACATTCCATAGAACAAAGTCAGTTCTGGCATCCTATTTATTAAATGATACCGACTTAGAACTTTTTGATATTAAACTGTGTTTTAATATGCTTATTTCTTCGATTACTAACAAAGCCAAGCCATCTTTAGTCCGCCCTATACTTGAGTACTGCTCGGTGGTTTGGTGTCCCGTATATCAAAACCATATTCAACGAATTGAGTCTATACAAAGGCAATTCCTAATTTTTGCCTTACGCGGACTCAATTGAAACCCTAATATTAATCTACCCGCTTACAGAGACCGGCTTCTTCTAATAAATTTACCCACTCTGGTCCAGACACTACGTCCCGTTTCATTTACCTATTTGTCATTCAAACTTCATCAAAAATAGTTCCCTGCTTATCTAGTGTTCGCACTACAATAACTTGTTTTGCTGTATAAGCTTTGAACGTACAATTGCCACTTTACGTAACGACATACTTGCATATCTAACCAGACTTTAGCCTCTCTAACAATCGAGTCCTGATTAAAAAGGATATACTTACTGCCTTAAATACATGTGGGATTGCATACCCTAATATGCAATCTCTGAACGTATCCTATATCTGAACATGCCCGCAGGTACGATGCTGCATGTACGCTATTCGCCTTCAGTCGACGGCTTGTGTTAGTGTCGACTTAAAATAAAATAAATAATAAGAGGAAAAAGAATTAATAGTAAAATCTTGTATGTAAAAGGTGAAAAATAGTGCTAGGTATATAAAAAAGTCTGAAGCTAAAGGCACGTTTTACTATACGTGCTACGAAAAAATTACAGTTTATGTAATTGAAGAAATGTGTATATCATTTTGTCGACTTCTTATTTGCCAAAATAAAAAATACTGGAAATACCTAGTAAAAGTAACATGAAATTAGTTGAAAACCTTTGTCATTATATGCAATAGTATGCATGTATGTATACATAAAAAGGGCACTAACGGCCGCCGCCCCCGCGCTTCAAAACTATTTCTTTCCTGCCTAGCAGTTATATCTTACCTTGTCATAATATTCAATGTGTCATCGATGCAAATTTTAAGCCGAACGAAGTAAGTCCGAACAAATATGATATAACTCCCAATGCTGAAAAATAATGAAATAACTCCCAACGAAATTCCGTTCATTTGGGAGTTATTTCATTATGAAATAATTCCTAACAAAATGGTATGAAATAAGTCCCAACGCATTGGAAGTTATTTTATTATGAAATAAGTCCCAATTTGTATGGAAAATATTTGACAGTGGTTTAATTTTTTTGGGAGATATTTCGTGGTAACGTTAGAAGTGTGTTTTCAGTATAGCAGGAGAAGAGATGTTATGTGTCATGAGGGGCCATACGGCATGCACGGCATGTGTTCGGTATAGGATGCTCTCGAACGTTGAGCATATTTTACCCTCCTGGTGGAGATGAGACTCAGGTGACATAAGCAAACAGCCAGTCGCAATTCTGATGGCGGTGTTTTGGCAGACCGGCAATTTGCTCCAGTTGGTGTCGTGAAGGTTTGGCGACCATATGGGCGCAGCATAGTCAATAACCGGTCGGCTAATAGCCTTATATGTGGCAAGCAACGTTTCTTTGTCTTTGCCCCAAGTACTGCCGGCCAGTGACTTGAGGATTTTGTTGCGGCTTTGTACCTTTGAAGCTATTGCGGTGGCATGATTAGCGAAGGTGAGGCTATTGTCGAATGTAACCCCTAGAATTTTGGGGTGGTTGACTGTAGGTAGCGGGACACCATCTACGTGGACATTCAACTCTTGCCCCATCTGCGCATTCCACTTAGTGAATAAGGTCGCTGTAGATTTAGTCGGGGACAGTGTCAGGTTCCGCTCTGTGAAGAAGCTGGAAAGATCGCGTAAGTAGCTATTCAGTCGTGTGCACAGTTGGTCGGTGGAAGGTCCCTTCCCCGTGCCCATCACGGTGCAGTCATCAGCGTACGAAACGATGGAGACCCCCTCTGGTGGGGGAGGGAGGATCGAGATGTAGAAGTTAAACAGAAGGAGTGAAAGGTCACCACCCTGCGGAACAACTTGTCTAATTCTTCTAGGTATACATCTCTCGTTTCGGAACTTCACTGACGCTGGCCGACCGTTTTGATAGTTGGCGGTCCATCGTTTAAGGCCGGCAGGAAGCGGTGTCTCCTCCAGGTTTCTAGGGAGTGTGGCATGGTTGACCGTGTCGAAGGCTTTCGACAGGTCGAGTGCCACGAGAACCGTCCAGTGGTTTGGTTGGTGTTGATTCAAACCAAAGTTAATCTGCGTCGTAATGGCATTTAATGCCGATGTTGTGCTGTGATTTTTCCGGAAGCCATGTTGGTGGTTGGCCAGCTGCAGATTTACAGTATAATATGGGAGCAAGATAGCCTCTAACAAATTCACTACCGGCAAGAGGAGAGATATCGGTCGATCAGAATCTCCTTGATTCGACGGCTTCCCAGGGTTTAGTAGGGGGACCACAGTCGCATTGTTCCAGATATCTGGTATTACGAATGTGGTCAGTGAGAGGTTGAATAGAGCCGCCAAGTACTTGTGCCCCTTGTGGCCGAGGTGTTTCAGCATCTTCATCGCAATTCCGTTGGGTCCAATTGATCTTGCTTATAGCTTCCTTAACCTCTGCGACGGAGACGACAATGGAGGCGGTTGTGTATTTGTGTTTGTGCGCACGTCGGACGGCTTATCTCTTAGTCCTATCCGCAGGAGAATGCAGTACGCATTGCCGGCAGAATGAGCTCGCGCTTTTCCTGCGGTCCGATTTGACGCTTTCGACGAAAGCAATGCCGACCTTGTCATTGTATTTGGTCACGTTCAATAGGGCCTTGACTGTCGACCATAATTTGCCGAACCCGCCGGAGAGGTTGCATGACTCTAGGTGCTCTTTCCACTTGGTCAACTTGCGGTCATTGACAGTCCGACGGATTTTCGCGTTGAGATATTTTATTCTTGGATCTGCGGGATTCAAGAATCTCACTTGGTCACGTTCTCTTGCCATTGCCGCGAATTTCAGGGATTCTGACAGTTGAGATGAACCTGGCGGAGGCTGAATTGATGACTTTGCGAAACTCTTTCCCACCTTTGCGTACGTCCGTCGATTTTGGTAGGTCAGCTAAGGAGTGCTCTGTTAATTCCGTGAAGCTGTCCCAGTCCGCTTTACTAAAGTTACCCACGTTGAAATGGAGATATCTGGCGAGTTGTGGCCGTTACCTAGTGGGGGCATCTCCATTCAGTGTACAAAATGCCGAGTTGTCTACTTGCTCTGCGAGTGCGTGACCTCTGCTGTCTGCTGGCAAATTTGAGTGCCAGACTTCGTGGTGTGCGTTGAAGTCTTCTAGGATAAGGCAGTTATCACCCCTTAGCAATGCACTAATATCGGGGAGATAATCATTGGGACAGCACGTAACAGGGGGGATGTATCACTCACAGGTCGACGTCGCCTGCCCGGACTGCTATACCCTGGCATTAAAGGGTAGATTCCCTGGGTTCAATGTCCGGGGCAAATAGATTATACTGTACAGTGTGGTGTGTGATAAATGCAAGGCCGCCCCCATGACCACTGGGACGGTCTTTCCGATGCAAATTGTACCCATCACGAGTACGTAAGTCCGAGTTAGCGTTCAGTTTGGTCTCCTGAATCGCGGCCAGTTTAATGTCGTTTGACTTCATAAAGTCTGGTATCTCCGATCTTTCCAGTTAATACGTTGCAGCTCAGCTGTAGGATTTCGAAGTGTGTCGGCAGGGAAGGTGAAGGCATGCTGGGAGTAAGGGACGGATGTGGTTACCTAGATGGAGGTAGGCTTAGTCCCAAGTTATGTTACAGTGTGGGGTTCAGCGTGCCTTGGCCGATGTTATGTGGCTTGGAGGGCGGCTGAGTTCTGCAGCAAGGGGTTATAAATGTATCCGTCCATAGGTTCCTCTTTTGAAGCCCAGAGCACATATGGATGTGGCACAGGCCAAGGCAGTAACTTGCCTATTCCGAAGGGGATAGGGGTATTGGATGGCCGTGCGAGGTGGAAGCGCTCGCGGGCGTGAGCGGCAGTCGGGGATAGGTGAGGCGGGAGCAGCAGAGCTGCTAGTCGTGGAGTCTGGGCAGCTGTTGTGGCCATTTGATGATGGTAGGTGCGGTGTATGTACGTTGGAGCGACGAGAGCCGCGGGACGATCTTGTGCGTGAGCAACATGGTGCCTCATAAGTACTGAAAAAGTACGGGTTCTGGGGATGGCAGGGTTAAGCCCTGAGCATCCAGATCTGTAAAACCATCTCTTGCATTTACTGCATTGAACAGAATGTGAACGTCTCCTTTGACATATATTTTCTTCCGGGGTTGGATTCGATACCAGCCCGTAACAAGAGATACCGGACCCTGAACCCAGCTCCAAGGGATTGCTCCGGGGATCACAATATAGGAGTGGGACTGGACAAATTGGACATTCCGGGTCAATCCGGTACGTAGAACCGGCTGTTGTTGGAATATGATCCTAAAATGTTTCTCCAATATAGCGATGCTTGCATCGGTTTATGTTATAATATCCCTGCATTGTTTTAGTCTCACTTCAGCAGTTGGACCCTTTAGCTGCAGCTTATCTCTATACCGCACTTACACCGTTTATGATCATTTTTAACTTTGGATGCATCCTAGATGACTTTTTCTTTAAGCTAGTGATCCCAGCTATATCGTCCATTGGGAGTTAGCAGAGTGGAACAGAACTTTTTAGTGTTTGGTTTGTAGACACAGCAATACGGAATTGGTTGTTGCAGATACAGATAAAAAGACCTCCGAAAGGTGCAAAAGTGTATTCTGCGCAGGAATTCTGGGGATCAAATAGTCCGTATTGGACAGGCTTGGGGCTATTTTTATGAAGCGCGAACGAAGGCCGCCTACGAAAAAAGATGTTCTGCATATATACTTTTAATTTACTTTTGCTACTATTTTAAACGCCAAAAAAGTTGAAATCCGTAAACAAAAGCTGCACGCCTTATTTAATCTGTCCAAATATTTTAAAATCAAGAAACAAGTGAAGAATTCAGTAATTTATTTGTAAAATGCAGACTTCAAGTGTGACAACTAGAACAAAAGCAGCGCGCCAAATTGTTGCCTCTCCGAATCAACCAACGCCTCAGCTGACTGCACAACAACAAGGCGAAAGTCCGTCAAATAGCTTGATTGCACAAATTGAAGCTAAGTTGAATATGCAAAAAGAGTGCATAATCAAAGAGTTTAATTTTCGCATGAAAGAGTCTGAGGAACGCGTTATGAAGAGATTGGACGATTTGTCAACAGATTTCAATTGCTTAAAGCTGTTTGTGGGAGGCATCGAAGAACGAGTAGCGAAAGTTGAGATAGAGTGTGCCGAAATACAACAACTCCGCGCTGACGTGGAAACAATAAAAACGCAGCTGCATGACCACTCTGAAAATTTACTTGTACAGCAACTCCATTCTGAGGTTAATACACTACGCTCGCATCTGGATGACTGTCAAAGAACTCTTTTGTCGGCAGATGTTATCATAAGAGGTATCCCCCAAACAACTCAAGAGAACTTAGGCGAAACATTCTCTAAACTGTGCCGTGCAGTAAATATAAATCCCCTACCTGCCGAGCAAAGACACAAGCAAACCTGCAGCGATCGTAATTAAGATGATGTCAGCACACGACCGCTCAATTTTGCTCGCAGCGGCTGCTCGTTATCGTAAGTCAGCTAAAAACTCAATTTCTCTTAAAGACATCGGTTATAACGTAGGTGGAAGTGTGGGCATTTATGAGAGCCTCACAAAGCATAGTCGAGAAGTCTTGAAATTCGCGATGGAGCTTAAGCAGCAAAACAAATTATCTTCTGCATATTCATTGCGAAGCCAAATATATGTGCGTGTGAACCCCACCAGCAAAGCAATAAAAGTATTCAGCATAGGCGATGTCCAGCAAGCAGTGATCACGTAACAAGTAGAGTGAGATTACTTTATACGAGTTTAATTGTTATTATCTCCTTGTAAACATATGTATGTATGTATACTGCAATGTGCGCCAATCTAAATGTTAAGCGATGGTGTAATGCTCTTTATCAACCTTTCCCTTTTTCACTTCTTTTTTCGCCTATACTCATCTTTCTTATTCTTGACAGATTTCACATCTGCAAACTTGTTTACACTTTACATACGCGCATAGTTTTCTTCAAAAGGCAATGCCAGATCTTTTCGTTTGTTTGTTTTGATGGATCGTAATAGTTATGTTTGTTCCAAAGACAGTTCACGCAGCATGATCCGCATTTTCAGTAGGCAAAAGCAAGGTTTAAAAATTTGCCACCTTAATGCGCAAAGCTTATCAAAAAAAATTGACGAGTTCAGGTTCTTGTTCGAGGGCTCTGATGTGGATGTAATCTGTGTTTCGGAGACATGGTTTTCTACTGATTGCAGTGATCAATTATTCGCTGTAAATGGTTATAATCTATATCGCGTAGACAGAATCGGTCATGGTGGGGGGGTTGCTATTTATGTCAAGTGTGGTTTATCATGTAAACTTGCATACACATCCTCTGCTTTGAGCTCAATTGAGTATATTTTTCTTGAAATTTTCACAAAATTTGACAAACTTATCGTTGGGTGTGTATACAGACCCAGTAAACAAATTGATTACATACAATTTGTAGATTTTCTGGAAAATGCATTGATGGGCTACAACAAAATTATTTTGACTGGGGACTTAAATTGCAATATTCTTACTGATATAAGATTTCCACTGATTATGCAGAATTTGGGCCTTCATTTTGTAAACTATTCCCAACCAACGCATTTTACGTCTACTTCTAATACTCTTTTGGATATTTTCCTGGTAAATGACACGTCAAAAACACTTTTATACGACCAGATTTCCGTTCCGAACTTCTCTAAACACGACTTGATATTTCTAACATACGATTTTCAGTTTGTTAGCAATATCTCGTCTTATTCATATCGCGATTTTAAAAACATTCGGTACCAAGAATTTGATGCAGCCGTTAATGCCATAAACTGGGGATCCATTTATTACCTAACATCTGCCAATGATCAAATCAATTTCATTCAGAACCACGTTAGTATCCTCTTTGACCAATACGTTCCGCTTGTTACTAGACCTACTAAATCTGAAAGGTGTCCGTGGTTTAACGGATATATTCAGAAATTAATCGAAAAACGTAATAGTGCATACTCCGTTTGGAAGAAAACTAAGTCAGCAGAATCCTTTAATTGCTATAGGCTCTTGAGAAGGGATGTTACAAGAACTATTAAGAATCATAAGCGGAAATACTATGAAAACCTGTTCAGTGCTGCTATTGGCTCCCAGCAAACCTGGAGGCAGATTCGTAATATAGGAATTACTAACAAAAGTAAGATTACACCTTTAGATATAGATGTTAATGAATTGAACAGAGAATTCGTCAGCTTGCCTTGTAATCAGAGTAATGCAAATTATAGTCGCTATAATGCTAGTTATGATTTTTCCTTCTCTGGTTTTTGTTTTAAGTGTGTTGATGACTGCGACGTTGTCCAATCCTTACTTTCGATAAAATCTAGTGCCGTTGGCCTCGATGGTGTTCACCCAAAATTTATTAAATGCATATTGCCAAAAATTTTACCCTATCTTACTTATGCTTTCAACACAATTTTAACTACGGCGGTATTCCCTCAATGCTGGAAGGAGGCGAAAATTATTCCCATTAAAAAAGCTAATGGCGATTTTAGGCCTATCGCTATTTTACCTTTTCTGTCGAAAGTGTTCGAACGTATAGTAAATGGTCAGATAAACTCGTTTGTAAGTAGCAACTCCTTAATAAGTCCGTACCAGTCTGGTTTCAGAACTAATAGGAGCTGTATCACTGCCTTATTAAACGTTTCGGATGATATAAGACTGAATATGGATAATAATCGTGTAACATTTCTTACTCTCTTAGATCATTCGAAGGGATTTGACTCGGTCGATCATATATTACTTTGTTTAAAACTTAGGACTCTTTTTAACTTTTCTAAACCTGCGGTTGATCTAATTAAGTCTTACCTCCATGAGAGATCCCAGTCAGTAAGTGTAGGCAGCTCTATGTCTGACTTACTGCCTGTAACTAAAGGTGTTCCGCAAGGATCTATACTTGGCCCTTTACTATTCGTATTGTATATAAATGACCTACCAAATGTTCTCAAACACAGCAATGTTCACATATATGCAGATGATGTCCAAATTTATCTTAGCAGTCCATTTGCCTCCATTGAAACTTGCATATGCAACTTGAACGCCGATCTATGCCTGGTAAATGAATGGGCTAGTGACAATGGACTATTCCTAAACCCCAATAAATCGCAGTGTATAGCTATCTATAAAAAATTGTTTGACCTCAACAACTATCCCAAAGTAATACTTAATAACACTGAGATAAAATTTGTTAACAATGTGAAAAATCTTGGCGTTACTTTCAATAGAACATTGACGTGGAATAATCATATTTTTACATCAATTGGCAGAGTGTATGGAAAGCTAAGAGTACTGTGGGCCACTCAACACTTCACACCGATTAAAATAAGACTGCTTTTAGCGAAGTCTTATTTGATTCCAACGTTACTTTGTGGTTGCGAACTTTACGCTAATTGTGACAGCATTTGTAGTAGAAAACTTAATGTATTGTACAATAATATTGCACGCTATATCTATGGTATTGGTCGATACGAACATATTTCCGAATATGCTGTGAAGATATACTGTGTCCCACTTGATGATCTACTGAAGTTCAGATGCTTAACACTCCTACACCGGATTCTGGTAAATAAGGAACCCGAAAATCTCAGCGAACGGCTGAAACTAGCAAGATCAGTGCGCTCCTCGCACATATTGCATTTAACATTCAGCTCACGAACATCTGAGCGTCAGTTCTTTGTTTCGACAGTTCGTCTTTGGAACATACTACCGATAGAGATCCGAAGTATCAGGGGCATATTGCCTTTTAAAAGAGAACTTTTGCGTTACTTTATTAAGCAAATTTAGAAATCTAAGAATGTACTCACCCTGTAATGTAAACTTCCTACTCCAACTTTTCTTTATCTTTCTCACCTAACTATTTATTGCCTCATCTATCTTTCTCAATATTGTTTAAAAATATGTTTAATTTAAAGTTTTATTAAATATTAAATTTTTAATTTAAAGTTGTATGTATTAGCCCCTATTATCAAACACTGTAAATAAAACTTATGGTTGTTGTGTTTGATATTTTATAAATAAAATGAAAATGAAAATGAAATAAATAAATATCTTCGATCACGCCCCCATCTGGGGTCGGACTTGTGTCACCTCTCCAAACATTTTTGGACGTGTTTTAGCAGTTGTTTCCTAAAGGAAGCAATTACCAATTTCTTTTTTTCGCATAAATTACATATATTTTATGTCAATAAGTGTTTTTTTGACAAAAACAACATAATTGTAACATTCTATCATATATTTTGTAATTTATCAATAGATTTTTTTGGTTGCCAAAATAAACATGCTTTAGTACAAAAATAGAGATTTTACGAGATGGCTAAATTCCAGAATGGCAAATTTAGCTAAATTAGCCGCCAAAAACAGCTGATGACGTTATCTACTTTTTAAAACTCGAGTCAGATATGTATCTGCTTAAATAAATCATTTTCCTAAAATGTTTTGCTCCATCCCAACATCTTGGTTTAGTTTTGATCTCGAACCAGACTGGTGCGCAAACTTTAACAATATAGGTAGCTAACTTTATAAGATTTTCGCTGGGATTTTCACATGAAATATATAAACATAGGGGGTTACCTTTTATATTTTGCGCCTTCGCAAAACTACGTGTGATAGGTGTAATTAAATATTTTTATCGTAAAGTTTGGTATTTTTTGGATTAAATTTGCATATAACTTTTTCACTTACGAGTTTTATTTATGTTTATTAATGAGGGAATATTTTCGTGCGATGATTTACTATCCACTTACTTCAACTTTTGGTAATCAATCACCACCTTGCCACTGTGAAACGATGGTACAACGAGTTCCAACTTGGACGTCAATCTTTGCACGATGAATTTCGTGATGATCGTTCAAAAGCGGTATTTGTGCCAGAAACAATCGATGATTTGCGTTGGGCATTAGTGGGACCTTTCGCTGTTTGCTGTTGTTAGCCACCACCAATGTTAAATAACTGCTTCAAACAGTAACCGGATGTCACATCCAAAACCATTCTATATAGATACGAGCAGGGTACCCAGCGTTGCTCGCGATGTATATAAGAAGTTCATAAATTCCTACTAGCCTCAATTGCGAAGACAATCTACCGGCTGAGAAGGTTTAGAACAATAGTTATTTTCCCAATTTATATCACGTTTATGTCTACGACAACCAACTAAAGTAAAGGCATTTTTAAATAGTCTAGCTTCGACATTTTGTCATATCTCTTCCATTTAAATCTTTAGCTGTGCCTAAACATTCCAGAAGTCATCCCCAGCCATTTTCCAAAGAAATTTTCAATGCGCCAGAGGAAGTTCATTTGTATGTAAGAGGCACACAAAACAATGCAAATTTGTTTTGTATAAAACTTCTAATTTTCTTATTGTACCATTTTCAATCCCGGTATTTACGTTTGCTCCGTCGCATCCTATGGAGACCAGCTACTCAGTTTAGTACTCACTTAGACATAATAAATTGGTCATAGCCGTAAAAATATTAAAAGAGGCCCCCAATAAAGGAGTCCCATGTCCTAAATATTCGGACATCGGCTCTTGAACCAAAACAACATGGTATTCAGTTACACTTAGAGGGTGATAGATGCCATCTTTCAAAATTAATTTTATTGTTAAATTCTTTCGGCCAGCGAATTATAAGGATTTCAACATGAGATATTTTTCGTAAATTGCTTGATTTTGTTCCCTAAACTTTTGTCTTGCCCGTCTTATTTTACTGCGATCTATAACAGATGTTGATCACTTTTCGTCACAAGTCCTAGGTCCTGTAGTAATTCTGAGGATACCGCAGCCGCAGTGCGATCAGAAATACCTCACCTATCGCACTCTCTTGCTAAATTTCACAGCGATTTACGAATTTGTCCAGTTATAATAGAAGTTGGTGGCAAGTTAAGGTCAAGTTTGAAGGACTCGTGACAGATTTTACTTTGCTGAAAGATGCTACTTCTTTAAATTTTATTTACTCTCTTTTTTCCAGCTGTTTAGTGGTATTGCTGTCACCGTTTCCTATCATCATTTTCCGGACACTCCGCTCTTTCTTTAATTTCTCATAGGTAGATTGTTCAAAACAGGTTGTAATGTCAGATGCATTCTTGAATATTTCGATCCTTCTTAAGTAGCTTGCAGCTTTATTTGAGGGTTTTAGTAGGTTCCGTTATTTGTTGTAGTATTCTCGGATCCTTTCCATAATTCTTTCGCTTGATATATAGCAAGGACGCTTTCTTCCAAATTTCTTGGAGCTGTGGGACGATTGCCTGGCTAATCCTGTAAAAGTAGGTGATTTTTGCTGACCACGCATTTTAAGTAAATTTTTTGTGTACAAATATTGTCGCGAAATGTTCTCGTAATTTGGCAAAATATAAGCAATTAATGGTGAACCAATTCCATATAATTGACATCGATTGTTCCGTCCACGAGTTAGGGGTAAATGTACTGCCATTATTAATACATTTTTTAAATTTGTTATTAGAAATTGCTGAAGATTACACTGGTTTACAGCCAAAATGCACCAGAGACGCCATAGTGAAATTCCTATGTAAAATCACCTCCTAATTCCGAAAATCAAAGTTATTTTTACTTGAATGGTATCTTTTTTGAGATATTTACGATTTACCGTTATTTCAAAAAACAAAAAAGATGGCTCCACTTAATCCTGTATATCTCAAGAACAAACTGAGCTCTTCCAAAACGGTTTGAAAAATTTGAAAGCTTATAAAATTTACTATAATCAGTACATACAACACTTTTTGCTAGGTCCTGCAGATTCAAACATATTGAACAATCATTACGGATTTTAAAAATTTTTTTTGTAAAAATATAAAAAAATTTGTACTTTGCGAGGAAGCATCTATATTTTTTCCCCCCTCTAAGCTCTGTTTTATTACAAAAAAAATAAGCTGTCAGTGAACAAAATCGATGAACTAATACAAAAGTTATAAGCATTCAAGTAAATATATCCATTTAATACTTAAGTACCCTACAAATAATAGCATATGTACGTATGGTTCTGTCTTAACTCTATGATCTTATTTTATAATTGAAAAAGTTATGTGTCTTGTTTTGACGCTTATTTAGATAAGGATCCGTTTCTCTTATGAGAAACCAACAGTAGTCGCCCATCATAGCGACATCCCAGAATCCTTGATACCGACTTTCAATCACTTTCATTTGCTGGTGAAACCTTTCGCCATGCTCGTCACTTTCGTCGCCAAGATTTTGCGGGAAAAAATTTAAGTGGGAGTGTAAGAAATGAATTTTTAAAGACATATTTACTCCTGAAAGAAAATAAAAAAGTAAATTAGATAAATACATAAGTGACACATTAGTATATAATTTTCTTAGGCTGGATTTATCTTTCAATTCAGAACAAATTTTTTGTTTATATTTTTCCCGTTCTTGTTTGTTCGGAACTGGACGATGAATTCAGATTTATGGCTATATATGTATTCTAATGTAAATTTATGTAATATATAATTTATTATAATATGTTTTTTTATTTACCCATTTCCGCATAGTTTTTGATTAAGTCGTTCACTACCATCTCGTAGTTAGGACTTTTGTGTTTGCCTAAAAAAGAAGTAACGACCTTTTCAAAAGAATCCCACGCTGCTGCCTCCACTGGTGACAATAGTTCTTTGAAATGGTTATTGGTCATCATTTTCCTTATTTGCGAACCACAAAAATGCCTTCCTTTATTTTTGCTTCTGAAATCTCTGGGAAGATTGTCTTCAAATGATGAAAAGCTTCGCCTTCTTTGTCCAAAGCCTTCACAAAGTTTTTGATAAAGCCGAGCTTGATGTGGAGCGGAGGTAGAATTATTTTTTCCTTCTTTATAAGTGGAGAGTATTTTATGTTATCTATTCCAAGTTGAAACTCGATTCGTTCTGGCCAATCCTTTATGATGTAGTGGTCTTGACGAGCTCGGCTATCCCATTTGCATAGAAAGCAACAGTATTTTGTGTATTCACTTTGTAGACCACATAGCATTCCAACGACTTTAAGATCGGCACATATTTTCCAATCATGTTCTTCGTATTTGATTAACTTGAGCAATTTTTGCATTATCTCATATGTTTCCTTCGTATTTACTGCATGCGCGATCGGGATAGATGGCTTTTGGTTGCCAATATGCAATAATACGGCCTTTAAACTTAATTTATTGCCGTCTATGAACAATCGCCACTCTTTTCAATCATATGGTTCACCAAATTGTTTGAATAGACCAGCAATGTCTTTGCAGTAACAAACACTGTTCTCCTTCGTATAGTACTTTGAAAATTCTATGTGACGAGTTCTATAATATGTTCCGGTTTCCGAAGAAATCAATTCGACTCGGCATGTGGTGCACACAGTGTTCGGTGTCCATGGTTTTTCATTGTTTTTAGGCTCAATTATCTGGTGCAGAAAAAAAATTGGAATTTGTGATCCAGTGTTATTCCGCTAAGGAGGCACATCTAAATATTAGTGCGTTAGCTGTGACGCAGGATGATGATTCATGGAAATAAGTCCCTTATAATATGACGCTTACGCACTTTCCAAGTCTTCTTTTTCACACTGACTATTTTTCATCTCTTCAATATGTTTCTTATCCCTTTCCCCGCCTACTAAGTCGGTTACCTAATGCTTACAAAAAGTGCTTTAATGAAGCATCATTGTTTACCTCGCTTACTTATTATTAGTTTGCAACCTATGCAATATCAGATCCGACAGGTATATATTTTCTACAACTATAACTAGATAAATTATTTTTTTTTTAAATTGTGATATTTATACATATATGGATCCACGTTATTGGTCTAAATTTCAGCATTCTCTTTGTAAAACTGCAAAAGGTGTTCATGAAAGTGATATGGATAGGGAATAGGGATAGGGAATAGGGATAGGCATAGTTTTTCGTTAAACGCGACCTGACAGCGTTGATAAATATTGAAACAATTTTCCAATAATTTTTACAAAATCGGAGATATCAATAACGTGAAAATTTACTCACATTAGGGAAAGTAGGTTTAAAGCTATAGTTTTGAAAATATTTCGAATTGCAAGAAACAAATTTCAGTTGGTCTAATTTCTTAGGTCGAGTTAGGTTGTCATCGCTTATGACAACAGATGTATAAAAATGGTGTTAAAAATGTATAGTAATTCATCAATTAAGAACGGCTGGACCGATTGGGCTCACATTTTTTTTCAGTTCTTCTTAATAGCTAAAGAAAGTTTTTGCCATGGGGAGTGCCATCCATGCCAACATATTTTGTGTTTTGTTTGTACTTCAATTATGTCCAAAGTTTATGGTCGATCTTTTTTAAATTTTCCCAATACGTTGAAAGCTTCGTTAGGTATGACCGAGGCTATATATGTATGTAAATATAACTAATATTTCAATTCTTTATATCCCTAAATGTATTTGCTTTAATGAAATTTTACCGTATGTTCATTAATCTTAATGAATGCACCTCATTTTTTGTTTGTATTGCAATTTATACATATCCGGAGTATTAAAGGATTTTTATAAAATCGTAATAGTAGCGTTAACTGATCAGTGTGTACAGCAATGTTTAAAGACAGTCTAAATAGAATAGGATTGAACTAAATAAATATTAGCTATACATCTACTCAGCTGCGCATAACGGGTTTTGCCATAATCATTGAGTCCAAAAAATGTATTTGTTAATACCAAAGACACGAAAACCAGAAATATTATATATCCTAAAGCACTGCAATAAATGAAATGTTAAAAATTAATAGAAAAATATTTGAAATTTTATTTCTAGTTAAGTTTGTGGTCAGGCAGAACAACTTATAGACAAACTGGAGTGATGGTGTAGTGTAGGATACACAGGTCCCACAGAGCTAGCTAGTGGCGTGGGGATACAGGCGGGGCAATAGAGCTACCCAGATGTGAGGAGTGGGTATTATGTGCCGCTGTGTGGTACTGTAAGTGAAGTAACCCTGGAGTTTAGCGTGTGATCCAAAAGTGAGTGTTTATTAAAAATTCTTTCTCTTTTTATACAAATTATTGACTTACACGTATAAGCTTAAACACTAATACTTACAAACTACTTTCCTAATGTGTAAATATGTATAATATGTAGACATGTCTAGCGTCAGCATTTTGCGATCAAGTGCTGTCATATGTAACCAAATATCTGCTGTGCTATCTGGAGTCTATATTTTATTTCTTTGTCATAAGCCTCGTGATTGTACAGTGGGCTGATTTTATTTTCTTCTAAAAATTCGTAATTTGGTGGATTTTTCCCAAATATGAGCTCAAACGGGCAATATTTATGTATGGTAGATGGCGTTGTATTGTAACAATACGCGAAGTACTTAAGGTATTCATCCCAATCGTCTTTGTCACTGGATATGTACGAGCGTACATATTCATTGAATGTTCGGTGACTGCGTTCTACTGTACCCAAGGTTTGATGATGGTAGGGTGTTGAGGTTTTATGCTCAATTTTCAGTAATTTACACAGTTATTTGTTAAGTTGTTTTTATATTCGGTGCCCAAGTCTGTCATAATTGATTTTATGTGTCCATAAATCAAAATGAAGTTTTCAAACACGGCCTTAGCAACTGTTGTTTCGTGTTTGATTGGGACTGGAATCGCTACCAAGTATTTTGTTAGATCGCATATAATGGTAACTGCATATTCGTTTCCATTTATCGATTTCGGTAATGGTCCGACTGTATCGATTTGTACAATGTCAAATGCCTTCGGAGGTGTCTCCGTTATTGTCATTGGCTCTTTTATGTGTTTATTTGTTTTATTTTTCTTGCAGTGGATGCAGTTCTTTATATATTTTCTTATGTCATTTTTCATATTCAGCCAGCTATATCTCTGCTTGATCTTGCCTGTCATGCGATTTATTCCTGGGTGGCCACCACTAATAGGATCGTCATGATATTTTTGCAGGATTTCTTCTATTTTCCCGGGATCTGTCACATTTATAACCTCTGGGGTTAGTGCTATTGTTAGTTTTTTGAGAATCTTATTACCCATTTCAATAAATTTTCCTACTGCAGTATAATTATTTTTGAACAATTTGTCCCCTAAGGTCAACTGTATTTGTACAAGTCCTAAATTGCCGGCTTCGTTTTCGAGCCTGGTAAAGAATTGTCCTAAGTCAATCTTATCCTCAACAATTAGGTTGCTTGTATCAATATTGCTACAAATTTTCTTTCCTTTTTTGAAATATAATTTCGGAGGAGAGAAAACGAGCTCGACTAGTCTTTTTACTTCAAATTTATTTAGCGCTCCATATATTTTTGGGTTCTCTTTGCGACTTTGTTTATCTTCAACGTTAGTGTTGGTATTTTTTGCTGCTGATCTTGTTTTTACTTTTAGTATTTTGCTTGCTTCCACTGACATATCTTTTAAATTTGTAATTGTTATGCGGGACAATGCATCCGCAACGTGATTTTCTTTTCCTGCGATGTACTCCACTTCAAAATCGTACTCTTCTAAATCGAGTCGTACGCGTGTTAATTTAGATGAAGGACTCCTCATTGAGAATAGGTATGTTAAAGGACGGTGGTCAGTTTTAACTAGGAATTTTCTGCCATAGACGTATGGTCTGAAGAAGGTTATAGCCCAGTGGATTGCGGCTAGTTCTTTCTCTATTGTCGCTTTGCTGGTTTCGCCTTTTGTAAATGACCTAGAGGCGTAAGCGATTGGTAACTGTATGCCATTGTGCTCTCGGCTAAGGACTGCTCCGCAAGCGTATCCACTTGCATCTGTTGTTTATCGAAGTCTGGGTATTGCAAAAGTTTTGGGCTGATTAATGCTTCCTTTAAGTAGACAAAAGCTTTGTCGCATTCTTCTGTCCAATCGAAGGAAACATTCTTTTTGCAAAGTCTAGTTAATTTTCTTGAGTGTTCTGCGAAGTTAGGTACAAATCTTCTGTAGTAATTGCAGAAGGCTACGAATCTTTTGACTTCGTCTGCTGTTTTTGGTGTTGGATACTTTTGAACTGTTTCAAATTTGCTTGGGTCAGGCAATATTCCTTTGTTTGTACATTTATGGCCTAAATAAGTTACTTCTTGGTTGAAAAATAGACATTTGTCTGGATGCAGTTTTAGATTATATTTTCTACAAGTGGAGAACACGTCTCTTAAATTTTTTAGCATGTGGTTTTCAGAACAGCCTAATACAACCAAGTCATCCATGTAGAGGAAGGCTTGGAATGGTTTGATCCCTGCGAATGCTAGGGTCATCATTCTATGGAATGAATTTGGTGCTACTTTTAATCCATATGGTAGTCTTTTGAACCTGTATGTGCCATTTTCGGCTGTAAATGAAGTTATATCCCTTGAATCTGGGTGTAGTTCAATTTGATGAAAACCTGACATAAGGTCTAGGCATGAAAAATATTTTGCTCTTCCAAGTTGGTCTAAAATATCATCAATTCTTGGAAGTGGGAATTTGTCTGCTGCTAGCTTTTTATTTACCTGTCTGTAGTCGACTACTAGTCTCCATCTTTTTTCTGTGTTTGAGCAAACACAAAAAGACCTTACAGAAATAATATATAAGATGATGATGTGAATGTAGGGTGGCACACACATATTCACACAAATAAGCAGACGCTCAACGCAATTTGAGTGTTTTTATTGTAGCTACGATTGCTTAAGTTCGCTGCAAGCAGTGAGAGTAAAAAAACCTACAATTAAAACACTCAGTACATCCAGTAACTCAAAATTTATGTATGAATATATCGCGCATTTACACAAAAATGGTTGAAGGCAGGGTTGGGAAATGACATTTCATGAATTATACTAAATCCACTCAAAAATCGTACTTTTTTCGTTCAAATTGTACTAAATTTTTTTTGTGTTTATTCGCATATGTTGCCCTATTACTCATTTACTTTTTTTTTAGTACCGAAATAAAAATACATTTGAAATAGGTTTTTCTTTTTATTTTCCTTAGTTCAATAGAGTTTTTGAAAAACATAAATATTCTATCCTCATTCATGAAACCTATTATTATTACATACTGGCTGACGAAGGGCATGGCCACAGCTTTCATTTTTCTTTCACTTTTCGATATTGCGGTTTATCTAGACTATAATAGGCCTGTTTTTTTTACACGCATATACATCTGCGTCTGCGACTAAAATAAAACGGTCATCTGCAATTGCGCTTATTCCATTATGAACGCGCATACGTACATACATTTCCTTTGTTGACATTCCGGTTATTATTAAGGGATGATAAACAAATTGCTGGAAGTTGGTAAGGCAGTTTGCAAAATGAATGGAAACTTCTTGGAAGTAAATTTTAAGTGATTTTATCAGCCACTATTTCTTAGTTGCAGATAAAGTTGTGCGCTTAGCGGTCCATACAAATATTAAGCGCAAACGCAGACGCAGATAAAAAACCACGGCTAATAAATCTCTAGAAAAGTTGTGCCTGTATATTGGGAATTTCTTTGAAGAAATGACTGGGGATGACTTGGGAAATGTTTAGGCACAACTAAAAAGTCAAATGGAAAGGAGATGACAAAATGTCTATGTTAGACTATTATTATTATTATTATTTATTGAGTTATATATACAAAATATAGAACTTAATTATAGAAAGAGTACTAGCAACTATGGCCATCGACCCGACTTAAAATAAAGTTAGACTATTAAAAAACGCTGTTAAAATATACGCAACCTTCTTTATGCATACACACGTTCATGTACATGTATACGAACATATCGCACACTAAATCAAAAAGAGTCACAACTCAAAATCCGAGTAACTTTCAGTTAATTGCTTCTGGATCGCACAAAAGTGATTTGATTTTTAAAAACTTGACATCACTGTGCTCTTGAAAGAGTAACGATAATAGTCAAAAAGAATAATATTGTATGTATTGGCTGCACCAATTTTTATTAGGCAATCTATGCCAAGAAAGCGACCAAAAAAAATTTTGAGTTGTGACTGTTTTTGATTTAGGGTGCGATATGTTAATATGCTCATTATTGTATTATGTCAACACCTGATTCTTTTGATCTCACATGTTTTGCCAAAATAAGATAGCAGTAGTACTGTGCTAACCTTCACTGAATAAACATTAAATTCACTTTCCAAATTATAAACTGCGTTTCCTTTACTAATTAACAACATTGCATCCAACAGGTTAAGGGCCCAGTGTCCATGTATTGCTTAATAGTTTCGGAAATAAGTATCGTTTAATGAACGATAAAAGAATTTACGGGTTATTAAATATTTTTGTTAAAACAGATATTAAGCCAGTGAAAATGGCTGAGATAAAAATTTATCAAATCCATCGTTTTAACGGCTCCAATTATCAATTGTGGAAGCGGCAGATGGAAATATATATGGCTGAGAACCAGTTAAAGCCTTATGTGTTGGGGACATGTTCGCGCCCAGCGGCAAATCCTGAAACATGGGACCGAAAAGATGCCGAGGCGCGCAAGCATTTCTTATGCGTGGGTTTGAACTAGATCCGCTCAAATATTTGAGGGATTGCTCAACAACAGCTGCAATGTGGGTAAGGCTTAAAACCGTTCATGCGGAAGCGAGTGAACAATCAGCACAGGTGCTCCTCGAAAAGTTCATGAGTTCTAAGATGAATAATGAAGAAAGTGTAGCTAATGACATAGCCAGCATAACCTTGCTAGCGCAACGATTGAAGGACATCGAATTAGAGCAAAAACGGCAAATGATAATTGCAAAAATGATCAGCAGCTTACCGGAGAAGTTCGATCACGTGAGAACTGCATGGTATGCAGTGCCACGTAATGACCAATCAATAGAAAAACTAACGGATCACCTAATTAACGAAGATGCAATAATGAATATGCGACTGCAGAACGGTAGCAGCGCAGCGCAAGGGACAGCAGAAACTTCGAGTTCAGCAGCAGCGTATGCAGCGAGCAGAAGCAGAAACATGAACAGAGGCGGTAGCAACAAAAAGTCATTTAAAAGACCATGAAAGTGTAACTATTGTTCCATCCCTGGCCATTGGGCACGAGAATGTTTGAAAAAGCAGCGCGACAATGCAAATAACCAAAACAACAACTCTAAAAACTGCAGAAACAACAGAAATAGCGAACGGCAAAATTTGATTATGGAAGCACAGGCTACAGTCGGTATTATTAACAACAGAAATCGACAATGTGAATAAAAATTGGTACGCTGATTCTTGTGCTTCCGACCATATGAGTTTCCAGAGGGACCTATTCAAGAATTATGCCGAGTTTCCAAAAGATTTTTGTAAAGTGCGCGTTGGTGATGGCAGTAAGTTGTGTGCTGCTGGTCATGGTATATTGATTTGAGTGCTGCACAGACCGGCACTATTTATACATTGAAAAATGTGCTGTACGTACCGGAGTTAGACAGAAATTTCATATCAATAAATCAAGTTACTGAAAAAGACATCGAAGTGGTTTTTAAAAGTGGCGGTCAGAGTGTTTTGTTTATGAAAAGCGATCGTATTTTGGCTGATGGAGTGCGCGAAAATAAACTCTATAAAATAAACCGGAAGCCAATATACTGTTCTGAGCTGAATACTTTGACGTCTATGAAGACTTGGCATGAATGCTCAGGGCATTTTATTTTGAAACGTTAAGAAAGATGTTTAAGCAGCAAGTCGTCAATGGACTGAAATTTTATAATGCAGAAAACGAAAACCCATTTTCTGAGGGTTGCGCGTTTGGAAAGCAGCATCGTTTGTGTTTTGGTAAATCTGGAGCGACAAGGGCAAAGTCACCTGGTGAGACGTTCCGCCTTCAATTGGTGGTGCTGATTATTTCATGTTATTCAAAGACGCTTTTTCCCGATACTGCTTTGTATATTTTCTAAAGGAAGAGACTGTTGTTCTGGAAAAGCTGATGCAGTTCTATGCAGATGTGCAAGCTGATGGCCGCAACATCAAGAAGTTGAGATCGGATTGTGGTTTAGAGTTTAACAACTCCGCAGTCAATCACTTTCTATGGTCGAAAGGCATTAAACATAGTTTTTCAACACCTATATCACAAAATGCTTTTATTGAAAGGCAAAACAGAACTGTCGTCGAAACGGCAAAGTCAATGCTGCACGCGAAGAATTTACCTTTGTATCTATGGGGTGAAGCAAATAAATACGGCTGTGTATCTCAGAAACCGCATATCATCTGATTTTCTTGGAGCTATGGCATGGCGCAAACCGAGCTTAAGTCATTTGAAAATTTTCGGCAGTGAAGCCTATGTTCATGTACCAAAAGATGAACGAACGAAGTGGGGGAGAAACTCCATAAAATGCATTATGATTGGCTACAATGACGAAAGTAAAGCATACAGAGTTATGAGCCATCATTGCGAAAAATTTATGTGCGTCGTGATGTCATATTCAACGAACAAATGCAACCACATGAAGTTATTGAAACAAGAAGCGACGTTGAAAAGCAACAACAACAAAAACAGATGATAGCTGACTTCAACAACAAAACGGAAGCAGTTGAAAAGAATGACAATTTGGCAGTACCACGAAAGCCCTTACAACACACGCCAGAGAAAGAAATCCATCACAAATGGAGCCGAATACGTTGGATGAAGCCATTAATAGTCCAGCCGCGAATAAATGGTCAAACGCCATTGAAGAAGAGTTGCAGTCTTTGCAGCAAAATAATACATGAGTGTTAGTACCACGAACGCCCGATAAAAACGTAATTACAAATCGTTGGGTGTTTAAGCGCAAGCTGAACTCCAAACGTGATGTGGAAAAATTTAAAGCTCGTCTTGTGGCACGTGGATGTTCGCAAAAATTCAAAATTGATTATTATGAAATATATGCACCTGTAGTGCGCTATGAATCTGTTCGCACTTTATTATCGATAGCAGCAAGCAAACTTTTCAGTTCGACTTGAAGACGGCGTTTCTACACGGCGATTTAGAAGACCTAATTTACATGGAACAACCATATGGTTTTGCTACAGACGATTAAGTTTACATGCTTAAGAAGGGCATATATGGACTTAAGCAAGCATCGAGGCAATGGAACAAAAAGATTGTTGAGTTCCTATTGCTGCACAATTTTAAACAATCATTTTCTGACAACTGCGTTTTATTTACGAAAATGAGCATGCAGTTTTGTACCTGGCGCTCTACGTGGATGATGTGTTACTATGCGGTAACGACAAGCAGCTTTTATTGAATATGCTTGACAAATTGCACAACGAATTCAGCATAACCTACAAAGAATCAGAATTTTTCGTCGGTATGCAGATTGAGAGGGAGAGAAAGCAGAGAACACTTAAAATTTACCAATCCGCATACATCTAGCGTATATTAAATCGTTTTAATTTTACTAATTGAGTCGTTCAGTGTATAAAGGGAATGAGTCCAAAAATTTGAAATGGAGAAAAACGACAAAACAGTTGACATTGATATTAAAACTATTTGTTACGACAAAACTAAAAAGTAAAGTTCCAAAATTAGTTATTAGGACTTCTTTTACAATTTCTAAAAATTTAATGTTAGTATGTAAGTGGATGTCTTCACAAAACCTGTTAATATGATACAAATATGTTTTTATTGATAATCGTTTCAGTGGAAAAAGGGAATAAGTCCACCAAAATTTTTGTTGTTAATATCGATACATTGAAAATGCAAATTAATTATGTTTTGAATTTGAAATAAAAAGAAAAAATGTCAATCTACTTAAATATTGGCTTACCTCTCGTAGTGTTTTAATTGAATTAGTATATTTTGGAAAGAGTACATTTTTTTTAATTTTGTAAAAAAAAGGCTGCAGATAATTTGTTTTTTAGCTCAGTGCATTCGCACAGTTTTATTTTTAATGAACTTAAAAAATAACATAAAAAATTCCTTATTTTGAAAACAAAAATAACTTTAAAAATTTCTTCTTTTTGAATGAATCTTTATTATAACAATTTCATTTAACAAAATATAATGTCGTCGGAAGGATCATTCTGACTTGAACCTGTTTTCAAGTTTTTATAAAAAGTATGGTGCACGGGAGGGATATATTTTAATAAATCAATCATATCCTTTTTCTTTTCTTTTGTTATAGCTCTAGTTTGAGTCAGGCTATTCAATAACATTGTCTTTCCCTGCTTTCTTATATTTATAATATTTAAAAAAATACCATTCAATTTTACTTACTTAATATGCACAGGTCAAAAAATTAAAAATGTTTACGAAATCTTTTTAATAAGAAACTCTTTTGACCACAGCGATATGAAAACAGCAATCAAAGGTCGATTTCATATGTAATAAGGCTTCCGATTGCTGCTCTCATACATTAAACTAAGTACAACAACAATTTAAAGAACACAAAAAAAAATTGGCACGTAGCGAAAACTCGAAGAGAGACAAGAATTAGAAATAAATAATAGTGATTAAAAGCAAAGTTAGCAAGTGATTAATGCAATATAAATGCACACGTGGACTTATTCGCTTCTTCCACTGAAAATACAAATGTTTTGTTTCGTACAAAAAAATCTTTTGTCTTTAAAAGAGGTTTGCCGTTGAAATTTGAAAAAAAAAACTTTTACCCTACACAGTTAGTCATAAAAGGAAGTGTATCCACGCGAAATCTCAAGAAAGCCAAAAATGGACTCATTCCCTTTATACACTGATCGACTCAATTGTTCTTCTGTTTCTTCTCCAGCTGTACCTGGATCAGTTTTCTGCAAAAACGATGTAAGTGAAAAAGTGTCTTTTCCTTACAGAGAAGCTATTGGGTCACTGATGTATCTAATGGTGTGTTCGCGTCCGGACATCGCTTATGCTGTGGGGGTTCTAAGTCGTTATATGGAATCGGGTAATATTCCCTTGACTGAAAATAAGCATTTGTCTGGATGTAGTTTTAGGTTGTATTTTTGACAAGTGGAGAATACGTCTCTTAAATTTTTTAGCATGTGATTTTCGGAACAACCTAATACAACTAAGTCATCCATGTAGAGAAATGCTTGGGATGGTTTGAGACCTGCGAATGCTAGGGTCATCATTCTTTGGAATGAATTTGGTGCTACTTTTAATCCATAAGGTAGTCTTTTGAATCTGTATGTGCCATTTTCGGCTGTAAATGAAGTTATATCCCTTGAATCTGGGTGTAGTTCAATTTGATGAAAACCTGACATAAGGTCTAGGCATGAAAAATATTTTGCTCTACCAAGTTGGTCTAGAATATCATCAATTCTTGGGAGTGGGAATTTGTCTGCTGCTAACTTTTTGTTAACTTGTCTGTAGTCAATCACCAATCTCCATCTTTTTTCTGTGCTTCCTGGGAGCGCTTTTTTAGGAACCAGTAAGATTGGGAGGATGGGTCCGCGTGTAGAAGTCCACGTAAGTGGGGAAAGTTTCTGATCGCCATTCACTTGGGAATGGCCAGAGCGATTCTTTTGCATGCGGTCCAAGCAGCTCACTACTTCCGGGCGCTTGCGTCCAAGTATCCTCTGGGTAGCCACCGAACACCCGTTTGGTGGTGAGCTAAACGTGAGAAGGCGACAACCTGGCAAGGCCACTCCGACATAATCGGTTTAAGGGCTTATCAGGGGTTTACAAGCAGCGTCTGATCACCTAGTGGTGCGGCTGTAAGCGGGCGTCTGTCTTGGATCAAGCGGCTCGCTATATAAACGTGCACTTAAATTACAACCTCCCGTGGAACGGGTTGTGCGTTGGGTTTGGGACCCACCACATAAAACAACGTACCAATGAAATTCAAAAAAGCCTCGGATATGAGAACCCCCTTTTTAGATGACGACACACGCAAACGAAACAAGGACTACGATTTAAGGGCATGCACCTGGAATGTCCGGTCCCTCAATGGGGAAGGTGCCGCTGCCCGGTTGGTTGAGGCCCTGAGGAAGGCTAAAGCTGACATCACCGCCATACAGGAGATGCGATGGACGGGGCAAGGTAATATGAACAAACCACCTTGCAACATTTACTGGAGTGGGCATGTCGACAAGCGCAGATTTGGCGTGGGATTTGTGGTGGGAGAGAGACTCCGTAATCGAGTACTGTCGTTCACACCCGTGAATGAGCGTCTCGCTACAATCCGCGTAAAAGTACGATTCTTTAACATCTCGTTTATCTGCGCCCACGCTCCGACGGAAGAGAAAGACGACGTGGAAAAGGATGCATTCTACGAGCGCCTGGAGGAAACTTACGAGCGCTGCCCCCGTCATGACATCAAAGTCGTGCTTGGTGACTTTAACGCCAGGGTGGGCAAAGAGGGTGTATTTGGACCCACAGTCGGGAAGTTCAGCCTGCACGACCAGACTTCGCCAAATGGATACAGGCTGATCGACTTCGCCGGTGCCCGAAACATGGTCATTGCCAGCACCAGGTTTATGCACAAGAAGATCCATCAGGCTACATGGCTGTCTCCCGATCGAAGAACGCGAAACCAGATCGACCACATTGTGATAGACGGACGGCATGCTTCTAGCGTTTTAGATGTTCGCACAATAAGAGGTCCAAACATCGACTCCGATCACTACCTAGTAGCAGCTAAGATTCGTACCCGCCTCTGTACGACAAAACAGGTGCAACAGAAAACGCAAGGAAAGCTGGACGTCGAAAAGCTGCAATCGCAACAGACCGCCAATGATTTTGCAGACCGACTCTCACACCTGCTCTCTGAGAGCACAATTCAACCCAGTGGAATGCATGAGCAGTGGGAGCACATCACAGGAGCACTCCGTACCGCAGCCGAAGAAGTAATTGGATTCCGGCGAACGAGAAGAAACAACTGGTACGATGATGAAGAGTGCCGAGCTGCAACGAAAAGAAAGAACGAAGCCTACAAGGCAACGCTAAGATCGAGTGCAACAAGGAGTGTGTGTGAACACTACCGCGAGTTGAAAAGGGAAGCGAGGCGACTTTTCCGGGCAAAAAAAAGAGAGGCAGAAAAGCGTGAAATCAATGAGCTTGAGATGCTAGCCAATGGGAATAATGCCCGAAAATTCTATCAAAAAATTCGACGAATGACGGAAGGTTTCAAGCCCGGGGCAAATTCCTGTAAGAACGAGAACGGCGACCTGGTGACTGATGTTCAGAGAATACTAGAGATATGGAGGGATCACTTCTCTGCCCTTTTAAATGGAGAAATTGAGCAAGAAACCAGAGAAGAGCTCGAACCCGAACCCACAATCGAAGACGACGAAATTGACGTCCCAGAACCCGACTATAATGAGGTGCGAATAGCAATATCCCGGTTAAAAAACAATAAAGCAGCTGGCGCTGATGGTTTGCCTGCTGAGCTATTCAAGCATGGCGGCGAGGAGCTGGTAAGGCGTATGCACCAGCTTCTGTGCAGAATATGGTCGGATGAATGCATGCCCGAAGATTGGAATCTAAGTGTTCTTTGCCCAATCCACAAAAAAGGTGATCCTGCAAACTGCACCAACTACCGCGGAATCAGCCTTTTGAATATCGCATATAAGGTCTTGTCAAGCGTATTGTGCGAACGATTGAAGCCTGACGTGAACAGACTGATTGGACCTTATCAGTGTGGCTTCAGACCTGGAAAATCTACCATCGACCAGATTTTTACAATACGTCAAATCCTGGAGAAAACCCGTGAGAAAAGAATCGACACACACCACCTCTTTGTTGATTTTAAAGCCGCTTTCGATAGCACGAAAAGGAGCTGCCTATATGCCGCTATGTCTGAATTTGGTTTCCCGGCAAAACTTATACGGCTTTGCAAAATGACATTGAGCAACACCACCAGCTCAGTCAGAATTGGGAAGGACCTCTCCGAGCCGTTTGAAACTAAACGAGGTTTCAGACAGGGTGACCCCCTATCGTGCGATTTCTTTAATTTGATGTTGGAGAAAATAATACAATCTGCAGAACTCAACCGCGCTGGAACAATATTCTATAAAAGCGTGCAACTGTTAGCATATGCTGACGACATTGACATTATCGGCCTTAACAACCGTGCCGTAACCTCTGCGTACTCCGAACTAGAAAAAGAAGCGGAAAAAATGGGTTTGGTGGTGAACGAAGGCAAAACGAAGTACATGCTGTCATCAAGCAAAGAGTCAGCGCATTCGCGCCTTGGCACCCACGCCACTGCTGGCACCAAAAAGTTCGAAATAGTGAAGGACTTCGTTTACCTTGGATCTAGCATAAACTCCAACAATAATGCCAGCCTAGAAATCCAACGAAGAATTGCTCTTGCAAATAAATGCTACTTTGGACTGAGTAGGCAATTGAAAAGTAAAGTCCTCTCTCGACGCACGAAAATCACACTCTACAAGTCACTCATCGCTCCCGTCCTGCTATATGGTGCAGAGGCGTGGACACTAACAACATCTGACGAGGCTGCATTGGGAGTATTCGAGAGAAAAGTTCTGCGAAAGATTTATGGGCCTCTACGCGTTGGCGACGGCGAGTACCGAAGAAGATTTAATGATGAGTTGTATGAGCTTTACGCAGACGTCGACATAGTACAGCGCATTAAAACACAGCGGCTTCGCTGGCTAGGCCACGTCGTGCGAATGAACGAAGACGCTCCAGCCCAGAAGGTATACTTATCGGCACCCGCCGGTGGAAGCAGAGGAAGAGGAAGACCACCACTCCGATGGAAGGACCAAGTGGAGACCGACCTGCGATCTCGTGGGGTCTCCAATTGGCGCCAGTTGGCGCAAAGAAGAAATGACTGGCGAGCTATGTTGGACGGTCAAAATCGCTCAGGCGGTTAGATGGCCATTTAAAGAAGAAGAAGATTGGGCTGTTGTACTCTGATATAGAGGGTTCTATTATGTCATCGTCGATTAACTTATTAATATGTTTGCTGATTTCTCCTTTTTGTGTCTGCGGTAGTCTATAATTTTTTATGTAAACAGGGGTGTCATCCTTCATGTGTAATTTTTGTTTGTAAAAGTAGTTTGATGAAATTGGTTCTGTTTCTAGTGCAAATATGTCTAAGAATTCTGTGCATAATAATGTTAACTGAGGCTTGACGAAATTTGGAAAATTTTTGGTTAGTCTTTTTAGTTTTTCTGTATTGTTGCTTTTTTCCTTATGTGTAGGTGTTTCTATTAGTGTGTATTCGTCTAGATTTTCGGTGTCGATTTTGTAGTTTTCAATAGTTGCGTTTTTATGTGTTGTGTTGATAATTCTAACGAAAGTTTGATCTGTGTTTGTGATTGTATTTGCTATGAAGATGCCTTCTGATAATTGTTGGTGAGGTATAAAAATGTTTTTGTTATTTGTAATTACTTTAACTTGCCTGATGACTTCCGACCTAGCTGGTATCGTGATTGTATTGACAGATAGACAATTTGTTAGGTTCATAGTTATTGTTTGTGCGAAATCGTATGGTCTTAGGATTAATTTATCCTCCATAGTCTAAAATGCAATTGTATTTCTTTATAAAGTCTAGTCCTATTATTCCATCGCATGGAATTGGGAAATTGTCTTCTACGACGTGAAATTTATGGTAAATTAGAAGGTCATCGCCTTTTAAGTCCGCTTTAACTGTACCTAGTGTGCTAGTTATACCCTGACCAATGCCCTTTAAATCTGTTATTTGGTCTGTATTTATCTTATTATTACTGCTAATTTGATGTTTTTTAATAATGGAGATATCGGCTCCTGTGTCAACTAAGAAATTTGAGATTGAATTATTTAATGATGTCCTTGTAGATATAAAACTGTTTAGGTGTAGGTTTAGTACACATATTTTTCTATTTATTGGTCTTGAAGTGGAGTCTCTTGGTTTTCCGTCTGGTTGCAACTGTGCACGTTGTGTGTCTGGCTATAGGGTCTGTTGCCATTCTGTGCTTGTGCTCCTCTCTGGGAATTGTTGTTTTGTCTAAAGTTATTGTTGTATCTTGGTTGCGGTCTGAATCTCCTGCCTTGGTAGTTTCCATAGTTGTTACCTCTGTAACCTCCACGGAAATTACTTCGGTATTGACCTTGTCGTTGTACATTCAGAATTGTGTTTGAGCTGCCTGTTATTTCAGTGCAGCTGTTGGTGAATTTAGAAATTGCGTCGTTCATTGTGGTGAACGTTCCAGCTTGCATGATCATTTTGACCTTGTCATTGGAGCTGTTTTTACACATAGCTTTGACTGCTACTTGTGTTGAGTATTTCGTTGCCAAGTCTGGGTTGAGTCCATCCGAAATATAAGCTCCTTCCAATGACCTGGTAATTTTTTCTATTTCCGCTGTATATTGATTTGCAGTTTTACTGCGTTGTTGGATGTTCAGGAGTTTTGCTGTTAAAACTTCTACTGATTCTCCTTTTACTGTAGATTTTAATTTTGATTTTATTTGGGTTATCGTGTTTTCAGTACTAATAAAGTTTCTTGCCGTGCCTTTTAGCTTGGTTTTTATTATTGTTACCGCTAAGCATTCGTGGGCTTCTTTGATTTGATCGAGTATGTCAAGGGCGTCTAAGAAACTTTGTAAGTTCTCTGGCTTACCATCAAACTCTGGTAGCACTGATGAGGCAGTTTTAATAAAGTCCACAATGGTTTGTGGCATTGTGACGTTTTGGTTTTGGGTAATTACCGGTTTGGACGATTGGGATGGTCTTGTTTATGCATTTGTATGCTTTATCTGCTTTTATTTTTTCCTCGTTTAGTGCCTGATGGATTTCTTGCCAATTATTCATTTCTTGGTGTACAAGAATTTAAAGAAAAGAATTTTTTTTTTTGTGTTGCTGTACGTTATTCAATTGTCTAATTTTATTCTTTATGCAATTTTTCGTAAGAATTGCGATTGTGACAATTAAAAGCGCAATTACGGCTCAGCGAATAAAGGCCTAACGAACTAACGCCTAAAAAAAAAGGAAATATTGCCTAAATATTTCATATAGGAATTAGGCGGTTGTACATAATGAAATAATATCTAACATTTTAGGCATTTCTTCATTAAAATTGTTAGGTGATTCTTCATAATGAAAGAAACCCTAACAATCAGAAATGAAGAAACGCCTAATTAGGTATTTATTCATTTTTGATTGTTAGGCTTTCTTTCATTAACGTTAGGCGCTTTTTCATTTTGCTAAAAGTGTGATTTCTATAGCTATTATGCGTTCTTGAGTGATATGAATGCGCTAATAGGGGTGTCAAAATACGCGTTTTGACATTGGTATCAATGGTCCGCAGTCGAAATTTAATTTTTGTGTTTTAGTGAAAAGTTATCAACAAAATACCGAAAATTGACTCAGGTCAGATCCCCAATTCGGGGCGTGATCCATGGCATTTTTGTGCAGAACACCTTTCTGAATTGGCAATAAAGATAACATAAAGGGAATAAAAATACAGTGTACATGCATATACATATGTAAATAGCTCATAAGATGAAAATTTCAAATAAAAAATCGCGCGATATAATAATCATTAGTTTCAGGTGATAATAAAAATTAAAAAAATCCCGCCCATAGAGTGGGAACGGTGGCATGTTGCCACCGTTCAGGGCAACCACCCGGAGTTGGAATGGCGTAGCCCAGGGTTATTTTTTGAAGCGCGGCCGAAGGCCGCCAATGCTAAAAGGTGTTCTGCACATAGATTAATTGTGAAATAAGTCCCAAATAATGGGACTTGTATAATTTTCTTCTAAGAATTTTAATTCGTATTGTTAGGCCTTCTTTCATTGGGCGTTATTTCATAATGAAAGAAACCCTAACAATTAAGACTTTCTTTCATTTTTAAAATTAGGCTTTCCTTCATTTTTGAATTTAGACGTTCTTTCACTTTCTTGTTAGGCGTTCTTTTTTAGGCATTCTTTAAATTTCGAAAAATTAGGCGTTAGTTCGTTAGGCCTTTATTCGCTGAGCCCGCAATTACGCATACGTAAATAGTTGGCCATTTGTCAATAGTTTCTTCTGTGACAATTTTTTGCTCGTATTTTACTACTTGGTTATCCAAGTTCTTTTCGTCTGAATTTTCCTTACCGAATTCATATCCTGCCAAACCTATAAGTATCGCATGTAGAGCGGTTTTCCACCATGCCATTTTGAATAAAATTAGTAGATAAAAGATTTTTATTATTTTTTTTTCAATGAGAAAATTTTTATTTAGTTATTTTGTATTTCTTAGCTCTTTTATTTCTTTTTGTAAATTTGCTCTTTCTGTGGCGCTAGTGGCCAAATTTAGTTTTACATATGTTAGTGCTAATTTTTTCCTTTTTCTGAAAGCTTTGCCCCCTCTTTTCCTGTGTGGGGTTTTTCCTGGGGATGGTATTTTGGGTGTTTCTATTTCTTTGCGGATTTTATTCCGTTGCCGATATTCTTCTATGGTGATCGGTTTCAGTCCCTGTTTTGTCTTGCTATCTTCCTGAAGTAATTTAGTGGAAATTGCTATTAATTCTTTAACTGTGTCTTCGCATTTTTTGAAAACTCTGTCAAATTCTTCTTTTGTAGAAATCTCTTGCATCGCTACTCTAGTTTACTCTAACAAAAAAATTTTCTACTTAATATAAAGGTAAAACTTTTTTTCTATCTATCTTCTTTTTTTTTGTCTTTATAAAAGAAAATTTATAGTTAAAATATTTTCTAATTATCTGATTGATTTTTTCCTAAGCCAAAATTTTCATTTTTGCTAATTGTTAGGCTTGCCGGAATTTGTTCTAAAAATTTTTTGATGGTTGATGTTTTGAAGGTTGAGCTTGTGGTGAAGGTGTAAGTATCACCATCCTTTTTCAGTTCCACGGTGGGGCTAATGCTGTTACCCGTAAAACCATCCCAACACTTATATTTATGCTGCCAGTCTTCTGGATGTCTTCTGTTTGGTGTTGGAGGGTTCATTCAAAAATATTTGCCGAAAAATACTTATGCTGCCAGTCTTCTGGATGTCTTCTGTTTGCTGTTGTAGGTTTCATTCAAAAGCATTTGCCGAAAAGAACTCCAAATATGGCCGCAACACTTGTCAACGCTATATAAAATATCAGAATTTGCTTCTCGCCTGCTGTCCTGGCGGGATTATGACTGGCTGATATTAAGCCTGGTCTGGATCGCCATGTAAGTGAAGTAACACTGGAGTTTAGCGTGTGATCCAAAAGTGAGTGTTTATTAAAAATTCTTTCTCTTTTTATACAAATTATTGACTTACACGTATAAGCTTAAACACTTATACTTACAAACTACTTTCCTAATGTGTAAATATGTATAATATGTAGACATGTCTAGCGTCAGCATTTTGCGATCAAGTGCTGTCATATGTAACCAAATATGCGGCATGTGCTAGTGAAGTTGAACTGCCGCTGAGTTCATGATTTATCTAGGTCACTGGTGTTTGTTTATTGTGACGAAATATTCTGAAGTCAACAGCCTGTTCGTCACACTAGAGTACGCATGTGGAGCCTCATTGGAATTAACTGAACTATTTCCAGCATTACGTTCCAATATTTCAGTAGTGTCATGTTCATTAGAGAAGTCACTTTGATGAGTGTGGATTGTATTCGTGGCGATAGCGCTGCTAATTTTGTTGGCCGAAGACGAATTACTGTCAAAGTTGACGGACGTTTGAACCAATGCAGCAATTGCTGCCGATGCCTTTGAGTCATTTGACATATGTTACATTGGAACTATTGAGCCTGATGTAGAGGTAGCATAACCTAAAATACGGAGATATGTGTCTGCTAATTTACTTATTTTAAGCATATTTTCTATTGATCATAATTTACTATGTAAATGTTATAATTACTTTCGCTTTGATTATTTGCGGAGGTGTTGCGATATGTTCCCGACATACTAGCGGTATTTGTGCTGTTGCTGGCAGATGGTGTAGAAACTACTAATACACCTCCACTTGAATTAGGAGTTCGACTTCGATTCCGAAATTTCTCCTCTCGGCGCCATTTGGCGCGCCGATTCGAAAACCAAACCTGAATCCTTGCCTCTGGTAATCCTATCTTTCCTGCTAGGCGTTCTCTAGCAAATACATCTGGATAATGGGTTCGTTCAAATTCTACATAAATTAAATCAAAACATTTATTAAGTCAAAATAATTATAAAGTTTAACTAAAATAAAGGACCACCTTTTTCTGAGCTATCTATTTGCTCATTTGTGAAAGATGTGCGATTTCTTTGAAGTTTGCGTTTAAGGATTAAGCGTGCCTGATCATCCTCGTTTGCTCCAGCATTTGATATACCTCCATTGGAACTCTCACCATCAGCCGAAATGTTTTCATCTGAATGATGTACATCACGCTCTGTAAAAAACTGTTCTTTTGTAAAGCAAATATGGGATGAAATATATTGAAAAATTTTGAGTTGTGAAATATTGTAGCGCGGTATTAATATTTCAATAAATAATAACACCTCTTAATACATAGATACATTTTTATACCCAGCGTACTAGTACTAGTACAAGGGTATATTAATTTTGTCCACATAACGGTACTATGTAACGGCGCAAAATAATCGAGTTAGATATGGGGTTCCTTATATGAAAGTTCTTAGGTTAAAAAGAGGAATTGATTAAGGCATGTCCGTCCGTCTGTCCGTCTGTCCTTCTGTCCGTCCGTGTACACGATAACTTCAGTAAAAATTGAAATATTTGCATGAAAGTTTGCATACAGGTTACTTTCTGGCCAAGGTAGGTTGCTATTGAAAATGGGCGAAATCGGACGATAACCACGCCCCCTTTTTCCATATCGAAAATTTCGAAAATCACATAAATTGACATTGCTTGCGTAAAAACTGAGATATTTGCATGGAATTTGTTATGCAGACTACTTTCTGGCCAAGGTAGGATGCTGTTGAAAATGGGCGAAATCGGATGATAACCACGCCCCCTTTTTCGATATCGAAAATTTCGAAAATCACATAAATTAACATAACTTAAGTAAAAATGTAGATCTTTGCATGAAATTTTTTATACAGGTTACTTTTTGGCCAAGGTAGGTTGCTATTGAAAATGGACGCAATCGGATGATAACCACGCTTCCTTTTTCGATATCGAAAACTTCGAAAATCTCATAAATGGACATAACTTGCGTAAAAACTGAGATATTTGCATGGAATTTGTTATCCAGGATACTTTCTGGCCAAGGTAGGATGCTATTGAAAATGGGCGAAATGGGATGATAACCACGCCCCCTTTTTCGATATCGAAAATTTCGAAAATCACATAAATTGACATAACTTGCGTAAAAACTGAGATATTTGCATGGAATTTGTTATCCAGGCTACTTTCTGGCCAAGGTGAGCTGCTGTGAAAATTTTCGAAATCCGGTGATAACCACGCCCAATTTTTCGGTATCGAAAATCACATAAATTAACATAAGTTGAGTAAAACTTGAGATATTCGCATGAAATTTTTTACACAGGTTACTTTCTGGCCAAAGCAGGTTGGTGTTTAAAATGGGCGAAATCGGATGAAAACCACGCCCCCTTTTTTGATATAGAAAATTTCAAATAAGATTCTAGGGACTATATCATTGCCAAGTCATGGTATTTGTATCTCGTTCTGAAAACTAACGCTGGGTATTTAATGTTCGGTTCACCCGAACTTAGACTTCCTTACTTGTTCATTATAGTATGTTAAATAATATAAAAATCTCAATCCAACCCTTTCAACGCGTGAAAAATAGTGAATAAACAAGTAACGAAGTCTAAGCTCGGCTGAAACCCAACAATAAATACCCAAATGTGTAAAAGTAGTGATAGTAAATCAATAGTTAAACTTTTTGAGTTTTATAAATAACAAGTACGGAAAGGCTGTATTCGGTTGTGTCGAAGGCTTTATATACCTTCCATGAAAACGCATTGGTACAAACTCTCAAAACTGTGGCTTTAAAGATACATAGCCCAAACCCCATTTATCCGAACAATCGTTTGTGCAAAGTCGGGAAGTATATTTTAAGACTGAAGCTAAGCTCCTATCATAACCAGTATATACCTATATTGGTTTGCTATAAAGTACATTTGATTTGTATAAGAGAAAAGAGGTACAATTATTGAGCACATGAATATATGAATATGTCAACCAGGCACTGAGGGTGGTTAGATTGATTTTCAAGTATCCTGGCCGGCTGAACCTTCATGGCTAAGGATCGATTCCCTTACGTCAACGAAACGACATACTTTCTGTAAAGGACGCTGACACCTGTTTTATGACGACACCTTCGAGTGACCCTTGTTCACTGTTGTTTTCAATTGTAACCACGCGTACTAACTAACTCCTTCAATGTTGGTAGCCTTGACGTGGCGAAGGGGCTTAAGTATTGCATTGGAACCTCTCATGGAGTTGTAGGTCTCAATACGAGACAAACTAAGAGGAAAGCCTCAAAATGTCTGCAGTCGCGGTAGGGTTAAGCACATTGGCGTGCAAACCACTCTCGGCTGCAGGAAATGTGAGGATCGCCGCACCCACACGACCTTAGTGTCAAGGAATTCGTGCCGAGGGCTGAATGGTCAGCGGGCGGTTATTGAATAGCTGACCGCCAATTGTTCCCTCCGATGCACGGGCAAGGTCGGAGGTATAAGTGCCGTCTCTACGCATCCCGGCTCTCATCAGCCGGAGCGCGAGTTGGTCCTGTTCTGACCACAGGATGCTCCTTTTTGATATCATTCTAAAATATTATGCTTCCATTCCTCACCAAAATCCAAAGAGGACCAACTGGCAAAGGTTCGTTAGGGTGGTGAGCAATAAGCGGGATAGTCACTGACTGCCATACAATAATAGCCTTTGTTGGGTGAGAGTGCCCATACCTGTATGCTATTTATTTGCACACCACTGTGATTGATTTCAATGAGAATAATTGTAACATATCCAATAATATCGCACTCAAAACCGGAATTTAAGACAATTAACCATTATGTACATACATTGATATGTATACCTAATCAGCATAGAATCATGTAATTAGTTATAGTTCACTCAAAGCAGAGCAATAAACACAACACATCGTCACCATTAGTACGCGTCGCAAAGTGGTTAGTGATGGAGTTTTCTAAATACGGCAGTTTCGATGGAGCTAACATAAAAAACTCCTTAGAATTTGTCAATAAGACCAAAAACGTAATAATTGAAGAAGGCGCTTTGCTTTGTTTCCAAGCATCCCCGTTGGCATAGCAATAGATCATCTCCAACAACACCTGGATAACAAACAAGTGAACGCAGATAAAATTAAAGTTTTGATTAATGCAGCGAAGATTTGCATGTCTCACAATTGTTTTACCTTTCGAAATGAATTTTATTCCAATGACTTTGGCACACGCATGGGTAATCCTCTTTCACCATTAATTGCAGAGGCGTTCATGGCTAAATTCGAAAAGGATATGTAGATGATGTATTCTGCATAATAAAAAAAGACCAGCTCCAACACACACTAAACACAATAAACAGTAAATACGACAGCAAAATTCACTCATTCAGGTTTTTAGACCTGAAATGCACAAGAGTTAGCAACAAATTAGACTTTGCGGTTTATCGAAAACCCACCTCAACCGATCGTTTAATCACATTTGATTCTTTCTGCCCATATCAACAAAAAATTGCATCATTCCATTCGCTTGTTTACCGCCTTGTCAGTTTGCCTCTGTCCATCTCTAACTATAAAATTGAATATGAGAAAATCCTACACCTGTCATATTTAAATGGGTTCGAGAAAAAACTAATCGACAAACTCATAAAAAGACACTCAAATTCAAATTATAAAAATAATCTGACGACCCTTTTCACACAGAATAAAGAAATTAAAACAAACAGCTCCCAGTTGCTCATCTTGCGATGCAAAATACATAGGCCAAACAGGAAGACAAATTTCTGTTCGCTTTAAAGAGCATGAAAAGCATTGCAACAACGAAGAAGTGCATAGATCCGCAGTAGCAGCGCATATGCACAAGACTGACGATAGTCCAATACAACACAGCATTGGCACCGTAGCAGAGAACTTGCGCTTAATTAAAGCTGTTCACAACAACAAAAAAGGGATGCTTTTGAATCCCTTTATATATTTAAAACTAAGAATGCCATGAATTCTGACAACGGGAATATAAATTCTCCTCTCTCTTCTTTGATTTAAAAAGTTTGTTGTAATGACCAAATGTTTTTGTTTATACCTCTTTGTTTATTTACTAAAACCTTTTTGTTTAGTAGCGCGTCGCTGCTGATGGACAGCAAGTCTGCCCGAAATGCATACGGTTGTGTAAAATAAAATATATATGTTTTATATCACCAAATATTAGGGTGTTTTATTTTCACAAAAAATTTTTTGTAGTCCATAAAGGAACTTTTTGATTAAAAACTTTTGTACAATAAAGAAGACTTAAAAACTAAAGCTTTGCGATCCCCGAACATTATGGCGACCGTGACAGGACATAACCTGCAATCTCGAAAGTTCATACAAATTTAATATTGCTGTGTCCACGCGTATCACTGGGCCATCACAGGACTTATAATGTGATCTGAATCAGTTGCTACAAGGTTAATATTGCTGTGTCCACTGGGCCATCACAGGACATATTCTGTAATCTCAAAAGGTAATGAGAACCATCAAGCTGATCTCCAGGAAGTCTCTCAAGCTGAACTAAGTTTGAAGAACGTTCAACATTCACAACATACAGCCATCATTCAAGAGGTCCTCCATCATCTCGACAATCAGGCCTGACCAGTAAATCTATCTACACTAAGGGGCATTATTTCATCAAATAATCACTATAGCAAGGAACATTATTTTCTGCTAAAACCAGCATTTTACCAACCAGGTAGCGGCCTATAGATACTGTAAGTTGTGTGGCGTAACATTTATAGTTATATAACACAAGAAAAATAGGTATATGTATCCATTTACATACATAAAGAATTTAGGAGTTGTATGTAAAATCTAAGTACGCCTCGCACCAAGTTCATACAAACATACATTTGACCGTAAATTTACTTTAGTGCACTTAGAGTACCCAGAAACATAAAAAATTATTGGCAGACATGTGTAGGTATATAGAAAAGTGTATACATAATTACTTAGATGTACCTATGCACACACAGTGTCATCAGCATTGGGTTGCATCATATACAAGAAACTCTGGCTCGTCGCGAGAGTCAAACACATTACATTACTCACTTGCAGATTTTTTTTTTTTTCATTTAAACTTGACACAATCTAGTGGTGTTAAGCAAAAGAAGCAAACAGAGAAGGTAGTGCTGCTGAAGCACGGCGGTATTATTATTTCTGCTAAATTTCTACCGCGAGTTAAATAGTTAGCCTTTATTTGTGGATTTGTTACCCTCATCATTAGTAAAAATGGGGAATGAGGATAAGTCCCAACAGAACCTTGAAGCTTTATCGCCTTTAAAGCCACAAAGATCCATTATGAAGCGAAATATTCCCACAATAGAGAAGTTCAATTATTTGATCAATTGTCTTTCGGGGCAAGCTTTGGCTGTAGTAGAGCCATTTCAAATAACAGAAAAAACTACCCGAAAGCACTGGGACGTTTAAAAGAGCGTTACGATAATGATGTTCTCAATTTCCTCGATTATGTTTCGTCATTGTTTAGTTTACAAGTAATTAACAAAACCGATCCCGCAGCTCTACGTACAATGAAAGACAGGTAACTGCTATACGCACATCTTTCGATTTAGTTAGGATCAGAAATTGATATTCTTAACTCAATGATAATCCATATAGTTTTATCGAAGATAGATAGCGGCCCAAAAACCATGTGTGAAGAAAACCAAGAGCAAACTTCACTTCCAACTTGGGATCAAAGCTACGCTATTCTTACAAGGCGTTGTCAGCTTCTTGAAAGCCGTATTAACCCTGCTTTCATAACATACGTCTGCGAGGCGTATAAAGTTCGTGTTGAATTAAGGGCTACGAAATAACGTTATGAAGGCAGGGTTAAAGGTTCGGGACCTCTCGCGCAGCAAAGCGATTTCAAAAGTAAAGCCAACGAAAAGTAATCGCATTCCTTTGTTAACCCCCTGCAGCTGACGTCGTTGTCTGACAGACATTGCAAATAACAACTCAGAGCATATCTTAGAAAATATTTTAAATTTGCTCTCTATACTCTCTATACCTTTTCTCTTCTTATTTCTACGTCGTTCAGTACAAAAAGAGCGATCGAGCGCATAGCTCGTGTCTAGATTCGCAGTAAAGTGTATGTGATACCTCCACGTCAGTATTAGTGTAAGTATCTAACAGACCACCAGGTCAGTATAATTGCTATATTTTATAGTGTCTTCCAGACGTCACGTCAGTTACAATGCAAAACTATCATAGTGTCTCTCAGACCTCAATACAACAAAATTATATTTCAACTGATAGCTTCGTTTTTATTTTTGCAGTAACTATTTAAGCTCAGAACAAATGAGTTCCCTCAAAAGAACTTTAGCCGGAACATTTAAAAGCAGTGAGCAGCAGATCACTGAGTGGCTCGAGGAGATTGATGAGGACGACGATGATATAGAAGATCCAAATTTTAAGCCAGTAGAAATAACATATGACGACGACGAAATTTCTTTGGAAGCAGAAGTTCATGAGCATTGCAATTTGTTTACGAAAGAATTGATAAGTGATCATTTATATAAGGGTAAAAATTTCTTTATATGGTCTGATTAAGAAAGTCCAAGCAACTCTAGAGTCCGTGCTCATAACATTTTAAGGTTACCAAACCTTGTAACTACCTCAATTTTTTGATGAATCAATGCTCTGGATTTTGGTAGTAAATACAAACGAAAAGCTTGATACATTTCGAAGGCGGTTTAAAAATAGCAACCGAGCAGAACTTATGCATACAAATGAGAATGAAATGAAGGCATTTATTGGACTCCTTTATTATACCTCGGTTTTAAAATGCAACGATTGCGATCTAAATTCAATATTTGCGAATGGCGGTACAGGCCGTGAAATATTTCGCTGCCTTATGTCAAAGTACAGATTTTCATGTTTGGTCAACCGAAAAAAACGTTTAAAAGAAGACGCCCTAGCCCCTATATCAAATATATTTAACAAGTTTATTTCAAATTCACAAATGCAGTATTCACCTGGAGGTAATATGTGTAATGATGAAATGCTGGTTCCCTTTAGAGGTCGCTGCAAATTTGTAGTTTACCTGCCACAAAAACCTGATAAGTATGGGCTGAAGATCATGATCTTAAGTGACGCACGAACTTTTTATACGTACAATGCTTATATCTACCATGGTAAGGACTCCGATGGAATTGGACTAAATCAAGAAGAAAAAAAATTATCTGTGCCATCGCAATCAGTTTTACGACTTGTGAAAGTTATTGAAGGATCAAATCGTAACATTACAGCTGACAACTCGTTTAGCTCCTACCACTAATTACGGAGGTACTGCCAAAAAATTTGTCATATCTCGGTACTTTGAAAAAGAATAAGAGATATTCCGGCATTCTTTCTGCCTAATAAAGAGAGAGAAGTAGGAATTTCACTCTATGGTTTCACAAAGGACTTAACGTTATTATCATTTGTTCCAAAGAAAAACAGAGCCGTTCTTTTAGTTTCTTCCATGCATCACACTCAAGAATCCAACACTGAGTCAGGCTAACACCAAATGATAGAAGACTATAATTAAACAAAGGGAGGCGTTGATGAGATCGACAAAAAGTGCTCAGTATATTCGTGCAGCCGCAAAACTGGACGTTGGCCGATGGCAATTTTTTATAGAATGCTGGATATGATAGGGATCAATTGTTTTGTTGCATATGAAGCCTGTGAAAACAATGTTCTTGTCCTCTTTGCGAAAACTGCCAACAAAAAATCTAAAACTTCAAGACTGCAAGAAAGAAATTGAACGATCGAATGGGCCAAAAATGGAGACTGAATTTTTATACCCAGCGTACTAGTACTAGTACAAGGGTATTATAACTTTGTTGGGATAACGGTTGGTTGTACAGGTATACAGGAATCGAGATAGATATAGACTTCCATATATCAATATCATCAGGATCGAAATAAAATTTGATTGAGCCATGTCCGTCTGTCCGTTAACACGATAACTTGAGCAAATAATGAGATATCTTCACGGCATGCGTACTTATTTGGGTTCAGAATAGATTGGTATTGAAAATGGGTAAAATAGGACCATAACCACGCACCTTTTTCGATATCGAAAATTTCGAAAAGCGTATAAAACGGGTTAATTCAATACTAGAAGCAGATACAATGATATAATTTGCAGTATGTATTGATTTCGTGGCACCGCCCACATATATTTAAAAAAAATTTCAAATTTTGACTCTCAATAACTTCAGAACAGTTTGTGCTAGTATAACGAAATTTTGCAGAGGGCATACTATTGCTGTGTTAAATTCAGCTATAGAAAAAAAACGAAATCGCTTTGCGACCACGCCTACTTTTTCATAAAAGTTATATTGAAAGGAGGTGGAAATATTGAAAAGTCCATATCTAATTAACTGATACCGCTATAATAATATAATTTGGTACATACATCAATTTTCACATTCTTTACATTATTTTCGCAAAATTTTGGAAAGTGGGCGTGGCACCGCCCACTTATGAGTCACGCAATTTTAAAATTCGACTGCTAATAACTTCAGAACGGTGTGAGATAGATTTACGAAATTAGGAACCAGGCATGTTGTGTTTATGTAGAGTACTACCACAGAAAATAAGAAAAATCGGTGAACGACCACGCCTACTTTTGGACTGAAGTTCTCTAAACGAGAGTTAGGAAACCGGAATATGCAATATCTGTTTAACTGATAAAGATATAATGCTACAATTTAGTACACTCATTCACCTGATGGTGTTATTAGTGATGTTTATAGGTTTTATGGTAATATTTTGGAAAATGGGGGTGGCACCGCCCACAAGTGAATAAACAAAATATCAACATTTCACTATTAACAAGCCACTGTGAAAGTATCATAAAGATCTGCAATGAAAACTGATCTTCAAATAGGGACAAACAACATAATAAAATCCGTGGGCGTGCCTCCACCCACTTTTTAAAATTATATAAATATTGATTAATGGACACATATATCCGTATATCAAAAATTTCACAAAATACGTTAAAAGTTATGGGCATGGCACGCCTTCTTTTCCAAGGTTATATATAGGGCATGGTATAACCCTTGAATAGATCGATTGAGTACTTTTGGCTCATGTAAGCGGTTAATGCTTTATAAGCAAGGGGCGTGGCCGCACCCACCAAATTCGCTATTGTTTAGGCTGGGAATAGATTGGTTTTTAAAAACGGTGAAATCGGATGAAAACCACGCCCCCTGTTTCTAGAAACTAACGCTGGGTATTTAATGTTCGGTTCACCCGAACTTAGACTTCCTTAATTGTTTATAATGTTTTTTATGAAAAAAAATCCTTTAATATTTTAATCATACTGCAATTGTTTTGTTCTTGTTAAGTGAGTTGTATTGTTTTTATGAAACTAAATGAAATAAATCATATTTGTTAAAAAAATATTTCCTTCAAAACTTTAATAACATGTTAGGCTACCAAATATGTATTGTTTAAGAAAATATAACCAAGAAAGATCCAATCAGAATCTCAGCACATAAAATCATTTTAAAATTCAGGTATATCGATACAATTTAGTTACGTTAGCTGCAGAGGGTTAACTATAAGTTGACTTGCTTCCATTTAAAAGAGCCAGTACCTGGGTGACCGAGACTTGCTCGGTATTTTTCGAATTTGCCGCATAATATTACTTACCAAGAGCATAAATTTCCAAAACAGATTTCCAAAATATCGAACACTAACCACAAAAAGTCACTTAACATACATTGGCGACACCTGTGGTGTATTAAATATTCTGGTTGGTATACGCCCTACAATACCTTTCATTTGATACCCATATTGTCATATATTTCAAAAAAAATCGGAAAGGTGGCAACCCTCTAAGTTTCCATTAGTGGCAACATTCAAGTAGAAAATCTAAGAAGGAAGCATACTATCCATCTACCAAATTTCATCGAAATCGGTTTAGCCGTTCCCGGGATAGTGGTCGATATCTGAAGGAATAAATAAAATGCGTTCAGGTGGCAATACTACGCGAAAATATTTTGGTTGGTATACGGCCTAAAATACCTTTCATTTGATACCCATATTGCCATATATTGCTAAATATTTAAAAAAAACCATTAAATATTCTGGTTGGTATACGCCCTACAATACCTTTCATTTGATACCCATATTGTCATATATTTCAAAAAAAATCGGAAAGATGGCAAACCCCTAAGCTTCCTTTAGTGGCAACATCGAAGTAGAAAATCTAAGAAGGAAGCATACTATCCATCTACCAAATTTCATCGAAATCTGTTTAGCCTTTGCCGAGATAGTGGTCGATATCTGAAGTAATAAATAAAATGCGTTCCGGTGGCAACCCTATGTGGCAATCCTATTTGAAAATATTTTGGTTGGTAGGCCCCCTAAATACCTTTCATTTGATACCCATATTGCCATATATTGCTTAATATTAAAAAAAAAAATTATATAGGTGGCAACCCTAAGGACCACCCCAAGTGGCAACACCAAAGTAGAAAATCTTAAAACAAAGCATAGTACCTGTGTACCAAATTTCATTAAAATCGGTGAAGTCGTTCGGGAGATAGTAGTGGATATACAAATATAAGTCGTTTAAAGTTATAAGATAATACCAACTGCTGTTGTCATGGTGAAAGATAAGTTCGGAGTCTTTCAGCCTGTTCGCGTACTTTTAGATTATGGTTCCGAAGTAACCATAACCAGTTAACATTTTTATTGCACGTTAGTGCATTTGAATGTAAAATTTCACTGGAACAATTTTTTTGAAGGCCGGTTTCATGTAATATAAATAAAGCGAATTATATAAACTTGGTATCACTAAATGGAGAATTGAATGCACTTTAACCCATGGTACCCATTTTTCGAAAACATAAAAAACTTTAGAACATTAGAAGAAAAATAAAATTTTATATACATATTTTCGTTAACGATCAATTAAATGAAAGCTTGGAAGACTTTGGAAAATTGTGAGTATTATCTAAAGGATGTTTTTTACAGAGTTTGAAAATGAATCGATGAGCATTTTTGTATAAACACTTTTGACCTACTGAATTAAAAAATGTATTGCACATATTTATTGAGACATTTTTTTTTATATTTTCAATCACACACATAAGCTTGATATCATTAACTTTTAAAAGATTTGGAGTATTACATACAGCCGATAAAAATATTGCGGATTATGTACAGAACAAGTTACGTAGGCACTTGTGGTATCTTAACGAGTTAAATGTTGCCTTGGCGTTCTTCAACGAGAGAGTGGATATTGAAATCAAAAGAAAAATGGTAGGTACTAAATTTAAGGAAAGAAGGTCATCCCGAACATCCACATCGAGCAAATTTGGCGGTAGATGAAATTATGTATGTCAGTTAATTCAAACATCTTTGTGACCAGCAATACGTACTTCTTTTTGGAAACCATTTTAAGTAAAAAAATTACTGGTGCCGACTCGAAATTTGTAATGGAAGATCCAGTTACATGGGAACAAAATTCGAGTTACCTTTCGGCTAAAGAAATTGTAAAAAAATGTTAGTTGTAAATGACATTGCCGAAAGAGGAGTCTCACTCAAGAACAGTAAAAACAATTTATCATTCATGCGATTATTATAAGGATTTGCCATTAAAGCAATACTCGGAGAAAAACTTTGTTGAATATTTGACTAAGAACTTTCCTAAAAGTACTGTAAGCCATTGATTTTAAAAATTGAATTAATTTAATTTTTCTTCGATTCGAAACTGTTAAAAAACCTTTGCAAGCATTCATAATTTATTTCAATTTTACTATCTACAAAAATTGGAATTTTCAAAGAAACGGCAACATGGGTTAAATTGCATTATATTATTTAAGGATGTAAATCCTATGTAATTCACTTGGTTGAAAAAAAAAAATTGTTTTAAAACTATTTCATTGAATTTTTTAATTCAGTTGCACAGTAATAAAGTATAGCGAGTCAGGAGTAAAATTGTGTATCCAAAAATGCTCATCGATTCATTTTCGACTCTGTAAAAATATATAATACTCCAGTCTTCCAAGCTTTCAGTTAATTGATCGTAAACGAAAATATGTATATAAAATTTTGTTGTTCTTCTGTTCTAAAAATTTGTATATTTTCGAAAAATGGGTACCATGGGTTAAAGTGCATTCAATTCTCCATTCAGTGGTGCCAAGCTCACTTTATTCATATTACATGAAATAGACTAAAGTGCAATAAAGAGGGATCATGGGTCGAAAGTTTTTACCCAAAAAATGTTCACTGATTTATTTTGAACAATATTACTTAAATGCATTTTTACATGGGTTAATTTAATAAAGAGTTATTAGCAATTTTCTTAGAGTATCTTGTTTTAGCCCATTTTTAGCCATTCGGTCCTGGGGGCCTGGATTTTCTCACTGGAGGTGTCCTTTTTTTAATGCATACCTCATGTTTTCTCCTCAAGCTTTCCGAAAATGCGCGGAGAGTGAAGAAATTCACAACTTCGGTGGTACGGTTGCTCTAATACACACTCAAATCAAACACGCTGTAACTGCCACAATCCGCTATGCAAATTCTGGGAAGTGGAAGAGGTTTCTCAGCCACCTTTGCCATTATCAGAAGAGGAAAAGCGTTGTGAAAAACATTTCTATGCCAATGTGGCAGATACTAAAAGTGGGCATATACAAGTCATTCTACCGTTCAAAGATTCGCCATCAGTTTTGGGAAATTCATTTGAAACTGCTCGTAAAAGTTTTGTTTCGCTTGAGCGACGCTTATATCGGGATGGAAATTTACATAACATGTATTGCATTTTCATGAGCGAATATGAGAGTTTAGAGCATATGAAGAAAGTCGATAGAGCTAATCCAACAAGAATTGCTTGCCTAAATCGTTACGCATTAACAGCCGATATTGCCAAAAATGTATCGACAGTTTCTAATCAACGAAATTAGCCGCAACTTTCAGTTGTTTCTATGGCGAAAAACTAAAGATGAGCCAATGAATATTTATCAGTAGAATACCGTGACATTCCTTGCAATACGATGCGTCTTCTTCATCGCTGACTAATTTCAAGACACCTTCTCTATTGGTGCTAAAGTTTTAAAACAGGACCTATACGTTGACGACTTCTTAACTGGCTCCGCTACTGAGGAGGGGCTGCATCAAATTCGAAACGAAGTTATAGAACCGCTTTCTCGCTCAGGGCTGCACTTAGCAAAATGAAACTCAAACAGTTCAAATGTAGTCTCGGAGAAGGCAAGTGAAATTCTCATAAAGTCAAGAAACGAAACCATCACTCAGGCATTGGCTATGTCATGGAAGCCGATGGTTGATATGATTTGCTTTAGGTTTGAATTTCTTACTAATGAAAAAATTGCTAAGCGTTTATGCGTGACTAGAATCTATGACGTACTTGGTAAGTCCCACAGTAATTCGATGCAAAATATTGATGCAGGAGTTATGGATTCGACGAATCGAATGGGATGAGCCCCTGCCAAAGGTAATGATGGGCAACTCGATGGTTGATCTACGGAAATGATTCCTCTCACCTCTCATTCCTTTCGGAAGGAGGGATGACATGACCTAGAAGGTTGCACTGGTCATAACAAATCGCTACCGCGACAGTCGGGCAGTACCGCAAGGGAGTACCGGATTCATATCCGCCCAAGGACTGCCATTTCGAGTGATTTTGTTGCTAAAACAACAACAGCAGCCTCTGCCAACGGATCTACCGGACTTATGGTTACAAATCGAAGAGGACTTACCACAAATTAACAATATAGAAGTTCCAAGATTTGTCTTCACGTATCCGCAATGTGTCAGTGAAATTCATGGTTTCGCAGAATCAAAAGTGGCTCCTATTAAAAGCCAATCGATACCAAAACTCGAACTATGTGCAGCATTGTTGCTCAATAGGACGTGGAATCATATTAAACACAAGCTTAACAGCTATGTACATAAGGTCTACTTTTGGACAGATTCCAAGGTTGTCCTACATTGGCTCAAACAGCATGCATCGACACTAAATTGCTTCGTTGCGAATCGGGTTTTAGAGATCAAAGAAAGTAGCATGGAGATTTCTTGGAGGCATGTCCCAACAAAAACTAATCCTGGAGATATTGTAGCTCGGGGATGTAGCGCATCAGATGTGCTTAAAACAGTGTGGTTTACAGGACCACAATTCCTTCAATGTAATGAAGATAAATGACCTGTATTAGATGCGTGCACAGAAACGCCAGACTTGGAACGCCGGCCTGTTGTATCATTCAGTGCAACAATGAAATTTATCAAGAAAACATTTTTAACAATATTATTGAAAATTGTTCATCGTTTCGTAAAACTCTCCGCATAATTTCATTCTTATAACGAATTTTCAATAGGATTCCTGCCAATCCAAATTTGATCGCAAAGTATGTCGTTCAAACCTATTCAAGAGTATTTAAAGACGCTTTTTGGCTAATCGTGGCTAACATACAAGGGTTAGGACCGCTTTGATAAAAGTCGGTTAAATTATTCGTAATCGGCGATTCCTTAATCACTGATTTTCTGAATCGAGAATTTGGTTTTCACCACACGGAGAGAATTGTGTGCAGAAGTTATGCGGTATGAGCACAACTGATGCACAAATCGTTCACGAAAAATGACCAAGAACAGTTGTTCATAATCCATGCACACTTGTCCATAACTTAAGTTCAGCACTATGAGCATGTTTTATGAACAAGGGCATAGATTATGAACAACTGGGCATACGTTTTGAAAAACTGGGATAGACTATGAACAACTGGGCATACGTTCTGAACAACTGGAATAGACTATGAACAACTGGCCATACGTTCTGAGCAACTGGGAAAGACTATGAGCAACTGGGCATACGTTCTGAACAACTGGCATAGACTATGAACAACTGGGCATACATTCTGAACAACTGGGAAAGACTATGAACAACTGGGCATACGTTCTGAACAACTAGGAAAGACTATGAACAACTGGGCATACGTTCTGAACAAGTGGGCATACGTTCTGAACAACTGGGCATAGGTTGTGAACCACATTTTTATTGATTGTGAACAAATAGGAACAATTTTCACACCTCCTGCCATTGGGGACAATTGCTGTGGTTGAAAAAATCCAACATATTTTACTATAGTTCATATAAAATATGCTTTGTCACATTTGCAAGCCGCTACTCATTAACTGGACCACGGAACTATATGCCAGTGTAAATTTCATCATTAAAAATCTCTTTAATGTCATCATTTTGACCTTTGACCCCGAAAAACTTTTTTAGCACACATGGGATCGATGGGAACTTTTGAAGTTTTCTTTCTGACTGCGAGCCTAAGCTCTCTACCAAAATTTGGCCTTGTGGGAATAGCCGTTAATAAGGGTCCAAAATTGAGTTTGGTCAAAATTGAATTATTACCACCATCGAATTCTCCGTATGGCCGATTAAGCAAAAATTTGCATTTATCAGCTGTGGACACAATCTATATTTGTTTAGATTCCCACAAAAACAATTTTAATTTGGAAACTTTGTGCTCTTTTGTTGGTTTTTTGAAAGTTGGTGCCATTCTAGAAGACAGTTCAATGCCTAATTGCATTAAATATTGCTGATAGAGAGGTTTTGCACATAAGTACCATGGGACAGATCCCCCATTTTGGACCAATTTAGGGAAAATTTTTGGCGATAACTTTTTACTGATCGCACAAATTTTTACTGAAAAACTTGATAAAATAACTTTGGTCGCTTGGCCTTATTGCCCCAGATCTATTGACGCAATTATTCACAAAGGAAAGTGAAACACAGTTGCGTATGTGTACGCCTTGTTCATAATTTATACATAAATGAACACAACTTATGAACAATAAGTGTTTATAGTCAAATATTATGCACAATGTTCATATTTTATTATGATCAATTGTGTTTGATTTTCAAATAATTAAGCTATGAACAATATTCACAAACTGCACATTTTTTGTGTATAACTTATGCACAATTTCAATAGATTGTGCAGAATTCATGATTATTGGGCTAAATTTATGCGGAAAGTTGCATATTCAAAAATGTACATAAACATTTTATACTTCGGAACAGCTTGTGCATAAATAATGCACAACAGTTTTCTCCGTGCAAAGCATGGTTAAGTTATCGCCGATTAGACCCATCATTGTGAATAAATTAGCAAAAATTAATAGGCAAAACAGCTTTTTTCGTTTTGTTTACGTTTTCACGGAAACTAAATTAGCTGAATTAATTTTATAGAAAACTGTTCAATGCTTAATATTTATCGGATTTTGCTGAGGTTGGAGCCACAAGACGCGTCTAGACCCCGGCATACAGAATCCGAATGCGGGAATTACAAATTGTATTTCAGTAAAAAGTTGTCGCCAAAAATTTGCCCTAAATTGGTCCAAAATGGGGGATCTGTCCCATGGTATTTATGTGCGAAACATCTCTATCAGCAATATTTAATGCAATTAGGCATTGAACTGTCTTCTAGAATGGCACCAACTTTCAAAACACCAACAAAAGAGCACAAAGTTTCCAAATTAAAATTGTTTTTGTGGGAATATAAACAAATATAGATTGTGTCCACAGCTGATAAATGCAAATTTTTGCTTAATCGGCCATCCATTGCCGGTAAAGTTTATCAGCCGTTAACCGGCCGATTTGTGCTAATCGGGCTGGTGAAAACGGATTTTAGACAAATCAGGATTAAATTCGGATTAAGCGCTAACCGGCTTTTATGAAAGCGGTCATTAGAATATAAACAAGAGGTCGATATTTAACCGCGAGCATTCAACGACTTTCCCCTTTTCTTCGGCGGCGCATATGGGTAGTAAATGCGCGCGAAAAGGTGCGAAAAATGGTGCGCAATTGCGTACATTGTTTTCGTTATAAACCCAAACTTATGAGTGAAGTCATGGGAGATTTGCCGAAATATCGGGTAACTGCTCAGATTCCCTTTGTGGTGGAGTAGATTTGTGTGGGCAATTTTTTACTTCTCTTCGGGTACGAGGAAGACCACTTTATAAAACACATGCGGCAATCTTTGTATGTTTTTCTTCAAAGGCCACTCACATTGAGGTTGTCTCATATTTGTCTTCAAATTCTTTTCTGCTTTGTTTAAAGCGCTTCATTTCTCGGCGTGGTACGCCATACCGTGTATACTGTGACAATGCCACAAATTTTGTGGGCGCGAGCAACAAACTCAAAGAATTTCACGCTAATCACTTTAATCAAGCTTCTATAGATGCAGTGTTGCAATACAGCAGTGAAATTGGCCTTGAATGCATACCTTCTAGAGCACCGCATTTTGGTGGCCTTTGGCAGCAAAAACGCTTTAAGTAAAAAATATGGGCCAGGCAAATTTAACGTACGAAGAGCTTCAATCATTGCTCGTAGAAATTGAAGCAATATTAAATTCGCGCCCTGTAATTGCGCTCTCGAATAACCCTAATGACAGGCCAGCGTTAACGCCAGTGCATTTTCTAATAGGCAAACCGCTTAAAACTATACCATCCGAGAAAGTTGAAGGTCACAAAAACATAGCTTCATTGACAAGATTTGAACAAATAACTTTTCTGAAAAATAAATTTTGGCAACAATGGATACGCGTATATTTACAGGAGCGCCAGCAACGTATGAAGTGGAACAAAGCAGAAACTAAGGTTAATATCGGGCAGTCGTGATTGTTTACGAAAATAATTTGCCGCCGCAGTGGCTCCTAGCTCGCGTTATAGGTGTAAGCCCAGGTGGTGATGGTAAGATTCGAGTAGTCGACCTACAAACAGAAAGGGGAATTATTCGGCGTGCAATTCATAAACTTGCACCTCTACCCTTTACGGAAAATGCTTGAAAGCTACGAAGCTTTCATATATAACGCAACAGTTTTTGTGAATGCATTAAGTCGTTGTGAAGAACTTAAAGTGTGAAGTGCTAATATCAGATAAAAAAAATATTAAAAAAAGAAAATAATAAGTGAAGTGACCATTCCAAATCAAAAAGTTTACAATGAATCCATCATCCTCTACACCGCAAGATGAAGCAACTACATTAACAACTATCGAAAACCATGTCATATACCTAAGAATGATGTTACTGTTTTTGGTGTGTATATTGATTAGGAATGGAACTATTCGAACAAGAAATTCGATTGGTATTTATTCGAATTTTTTATTCGTTTATTCGAATAGTATTATTCGTTTATACGAATAGTATTATAAGTTTATTCGAATAGTACTATTCGAATATTTTTATTAATAGATTTTTAAAACGATATTCGCTGTTTTCTTTGCTTGTACCTAAGAGTGTGCATTTATGTTTTGTATGTATGTAAGTATTTTTATTTTATACAATATTTTTAATAATCCAAATCACTATTACTATCTTCTGTATCAGATAATTTATAAGAATCAGTGTGCATTGCGCTAGAAAATTAATTATTCTTATACCAGTCTGAATCTGTTTTTTTACAAATATTGCATTAAATCTTTTAGATCATTAATTTTTCTGGATTAATTGTTGCGGAAGGTACAGACATCAAATTAACTTCTCAATTGCCTTCTTTTTTGTCTTCCAAAGGCTAAATGACCAAAAAAAAATTCACATTATTTATAAAAAAAATTGGTTGAAATAGTTTTGCTGAGGCAGAAATTGGTGAAAAATGCAATAAAATGCATGCATGTATAAGAAAAACACTGTACGAGCGTATGAGCAACAAATCATAAATTTGGTGAAAAATAACAAGTACTCATATATATCTCAACATTTTTTGATGTTGCTAAGCCAGTTTAAAAGATATAAAATCTATATTTGGAGTGGAGATAAAACATAGATTATTCTTTCTAATTAGCCGTTTTACGCAAAAAGGGCACATGTCACCTTGTACCCTTTTTGCACGCAAATCCTCAATTAAATAGCTATTCGTACAGTGTTGTGGGAATAATAAACTACACTTACTTTATATAAATATGTATTTGTACATTTATATGTTTATTGCAGTTACATTTGCTAGGTAGGTTTTGTGCTAGGGCTTCAAGCAAGAGATGCCAGGGCCGAAATTCATTATGCATACTGTTTATGATTACGAGAATAAAAATTCACCAGGTTGCCAATCAAAATGAGGCCGCTAGTATTTTTAGTTAAATTATTATTAATTAATTTTGCGGGAAAAATTTCACCCATCAAGTTTTGAAATAAAATATCGTTCACTTCACGGCAATAGGAGTAAAGACTTAGAAAAATCGGGGTTGCCGTTGCCCGCTTGGCGCACCTCTCCGCAGCCTGGTATAAGCAGGTATGATTTCGATACATTTTTACACTCTTTAATAGATCAAAATTTAGGTAATTTTTTTTTGATTATTATGATATAGGGTTGCCTAAATAAATCTGGCCGCAAGTTAGGGTTGCCAGCTGTTAAATATGGTAAATATTGAAGGTTTTCCATGTTAACCAACAACTATCAAGTGCAACTACACTATCAATTATTAGCAACAATAAAAATGCACAAATGTGTAGTTGCAAAAAATCATAATGAAATAAACAACAAAAAGGCCACTAACAAAAAAACAAAAATATAATATATATATTTATTTACCTGATAACATTCTCAGCATTATTATCTATTTAAATGATATGTACATACATACATACTCTTTATTTTTACTCTCTTTCGATCCGATGGTCCGCTAGAACGAATGCAGTTAAGTGATCTGATATAATAACCCAACAACAAATGCACAAGGCGATTTTAGTTAACAATATTTTGTACCTTATTTGAATAAAGTTCTTGTGCCGAAAACCACAGTGTTTTATATTTACTTAACTCGCGTAACATTACCAGTCTTACATACGTTTTAAAGCTATTGCGAATTTCATTTGTGCATCTAAAATTATCAAACAAGTCAAAGTAAAATAAATTTGATAAAGATGAAATTGTTTATTCTGTGCAAAAAAAAGGCAACGTACTAGATTTTAAAGATGCCTCTTTTAAAAAGTGTTTCGAAATGTTATATTTTCGTCGTAAGAAAAATTATAAGTATAATGACATACATATTCTTAACAATTGAGTTAACGGAAAATTTTGGATATCATAAAGAGTGCCATAAAAAAATTACAGTTTTAAAGCAAAAAGATAAAAAGGAATTTGAAAATTTTTGCAAAACACTAACAGTAAGGTAAATTTGAATTCAATTTAAAAAAATACAGGTTATATATTATTTATATTATACAGTGCAAATTTCGAGGTATTTGTTATTAAAAACTAATTTTTTCTTTATATAAGTAATATATAACTGTCCACGTTTGAAAAAAAATAGAGATTAGACACATTTATATTCTTTTAGATTGATGCGATATTTTCATTCATTTATTTTCGGAAACGTAAAAATATTAAAAAACTAGCTGATGCCCGCGACTTCGTTTGCGTAAAAGTTATAATGAAGAATCAGCATAATTATTTTTTTGAAATCGTCGAAATAAAACACTGGGACTAACTTTATTTTATTAATTTATTTTAATAGTTCTATAACGCATGTGGCAAGGGCTTCAAATGTAATTCAATTATTTACAGTTGTATTTGGTTAAATAAATAAAAATGATATTTTCCATAGTTAAACAAAGTCTAAAGAATTTCTTTACATACAACATTTGACGTTCTTCCCATATTAGAAATTAGAAACAAATTTTCTTTGCCAGTAAAACATGAGCAAGCAACATATAATTGCCCGTGTGAGAAACAGTTTGTCCTAAGATCGATACCGGCTGCTCGAAGTGTCTGGCCTTGCGACTTATTAATTGTCATAGCGAAACACACACTCACAGGAAACTGCACGCGTTTGAAGTGAAATGGAAATGTGTTTGGTAGTATGGGTATGCGTTGTATGAAAACTATTTCGCCTGCTCCACAGCCCGTAAGAATTTCTGCTTCTATAATATTATTTCAAAGAGAAGTAACTTTAAGGCGAGTTCCATTACATAACATTGGAGGGGTTAAGTTACAAAGCAACATAATCGGAATGCCTTTTTTTAAAGCGATGCTATTAGCGGGAAGTCCGGGCGCAGAAATACAGTTGAGAAACTCAACAGGATAGTTCGTAGTCTCGGCTCTGTCTAAAGCCGTGTTTATTGATCGGTATACCACCTCTTCTCCATCACCTTTTTTTAAAATACTGTAATTTATTTCTGCTGCTTGGTCGTTTTTGGGCGTAAGTATAGCTCGTTTACAGAGCTAAGCATGATTCTGGCGCGTTACTTGAGAAACGTCTCCATAAACCGAAGAAATAAGTTCTTCCACAGAAGGCATAATATTACAAAGATTTTCTGGCAGAGTTACTAATCCATTCGATTCGGGAAGTAAGTCCTGGCCAATTTTCAGCAGGATATCCGAAATTCTTGCGCATACGGGTTGCCACCTATGTGCACTCTCATGCTGCGCGTTAGATTTAATTTATTTACCATTGGCCAGAGCACCCAGCGTTTGAGGCATGCACTGAATTCATCAGCCCTTGTTCCCCCAGTTATAACGGGAAGTGTCTGACGGAAATCTCCTCAAAATAAAACTGTTACCTTTCCCATGATTGGATCGTTTCGCCGGATTTCTTAAGTCGACTTAGGCTGTTATTGCTTATGACTAGAGATTTTTACTATTTTGTGGGAAATCTCCGAAATCATTTGAGATATTGAAATAAAACTCACATCACTTGTAGTATTCATTTCTTTCGTTTGACACCCATGTTGGAAAAAGTAATTTTGCTTCACATTTTGTCAATATCTTTGAAACCGGATTAGATATCCTGATGGGAGATGTCCTAAATTTTAGGATAGACGTCTAGTATTATAATGGTGAAATTTTCATTCATCATAGTTTTTATGTGTAGTGGGCATAATTGTAAAAAACGCACATTTTTGGTCAATAACTCGGGAACTGGATGAGATATCTAAATGAAAGTTATCCTAAATTTTAAGTTAGACGTAAAAATTTCATTCAATTCTGTTCAGTAGTTTTTGAGTGATGCGCGGACAACCATACAGACAGACATACAGACAAAAATTCTAAAAACGGCTGATTTGGGTTCTAGAGGCTTAAAATGACCCCTGACATCTTTTTTTTTTTAAATATCTTCAATGTACAGACATCGGACCTGTAACAATTTTACTATATGTAGAGATAAAATGTACGGTTAAAAAAAAAAGTCATGAAAAATTTATGAAGAGAATTAAAGGTTTCGACTCAACTCATATTCCACCGTGCTGGAAATCTTTGAAACAGAAACTATTGCGGACGATCTTTGCTAATTCGATGTGGTTAAATGCTACTGAGCCGAATTGTATTAAGTTAAGTGCGGAAAATAATGGCTGGCCGGTGTTAGATGGTTTCTTAAAACCAACATGATTCTTCGGAGACTCAACTCCAACGCAAGTGGAGAGTGTGCTGTGTGATTCTGCAAACAAATCTTCCAATGTTTGCAGCGATGAAAGTGATAGCAGCGATGATAGTATAACTGAAAGCTCCGATGATTCAGATTTTTAAAAATAAGTCACTGAATTAGATATAAGATAAATATAAATATAAATATAAAAAAAATGAAATATTCTTTTTCGTAAGAAGCCTTGGCTGTACTTTTGATCAATATTAATTTTTTTTGTAACTATAAAATTTGTAGTTGTGAAAGAATGATAAATGTTTTCGAGTATTTATTTCTTTAGTCGATCTTGCTATTTTTTGAACTGGTAATTGAGAACATTAGCATCTGACGTATGCGCAATAGCTTTATTTACCATATTTAACAGCTGGAACCCTACCCAGATTTATTTAGGCAACCCTATATCATAATCATCAAAAAAAAATTACCTAAATTTTGATCTATAAAAGATCAATATACGTTATGAGTGTAAAAATGTATCGAAATCATACCTGCTTATACCAGGCTGCGGAGAGGTGCGCCAAGCGGGCAACGGCAACCCCGATTTTTCTAAGTCTTTACTCCTATTGCCGTGAAGTGAACGATATTTTATTTCAAAACTTGATGGGTGAAATTTTTCCCGCAAAATTAATTAATAATAATTTAATTAAAAATACTAGCGGCCACATTTTGATTGGCAACCTGGTGAATTTTTATTCTCGTAATCATAAATATGAGTAAAAATATGGATTTTAGCATGTACTCGATGACAAAACAAATCTGCAGCCGGCTCTTAGACTATAAGATTAGGCACAATTCTTCAAAGAAAATTACAAATTTACTTACCTCTGCTACTGCTGGTGACCACGCGTGCCGGAAACAATAAGAATAATGAATTGGGTCATTTTTTCTCAAATACAAGTAAAACCCATTTAACAGATATCTAAAATGACAGAACCCATGCAATGTATTGCCCTGCTGTGCAAGCATAACTGAACCATAAATATGTATGTACAACATATTTTTTATTGTCGCGAGCTTAGCTTGACTACTCACTCGCAAAGTGGTTCAATTGAACCGTCGCTCAATGCGAAACTGATATATTTCACATCGATTTTTTGTGAAATGTCAATGTTACGATAGATGACTTTTGAAAGTGTATACAGTGTAAATGGGGTATAATAAATAGCCCCTTTTTCACATTGCGCTACAGCTTAACCCCTTAACGCCCACTGTACCCATACTTATTCAAATATCGAAAAAATGCATTATAAATATCGAAAATATAAAGTTTTGCTACAACCATGGCATAAACTGCTTTGAACTCAAGTAAATTATTCAGTTTCATATATAAACTATTAACCCCTTATGAGAACACATATGTATTTGCTGGAAACTGAAACAAAAATTATTGTATTTTTTTGTGTTTTTTAACGTTGGGCTATATATATGTATATGTGAACAATATGCTCCAAAATCGGTTTATTCAAGTATTAACACTAAATAACAGTTGTTGCTGTATCAAAACCAGTAGAAAAAAGTTGTGACATTTTAGGGTTGTGACATTTCATGTTTAATCTATTCTCATTTTAATATGGCTTGATATTTTTGGACTTCCGTTAGAAATTCGATGTGTGCCACCAAGGTCTATATGTGTTCTAATTTTAAAGGAAAAATTACGCCTAGTTTAGAAGAAAAGCTGTGGTAAAGTTGTGACATGAGAAAGTGTGACACATATATTAAACGCAAAATCTTCCCCACCCGTCTTCAAAATGGGAGCTGCTCTAGCACAGGTAAATGGTGACATTAGACTGAACATGTTTTTGATTTGTTACAAAACGGGAGAACAAAGTTTAGTCCTCTATAGAACCCTAGTCAAGCAAATTATTTTAAAAACAATTGTGTCATAGTGTTACGCTCTTTATCCTCTTTCAAAGCTTCTGATCACAATTTATAGGATATAATGCCAATAAAAGTACATGATCTCAGCAAAGGGATACTATAAATTGCGACTTTTTTTTCTTTTTTGTGTGTTTTAAAGTAGTCCATGGTATTAAATGATTAACTTTTGCACTTGATTTATATTAATCGATGGGATTAATAAGAATGCATATCAGTTTATTTAAAAAAATGTCGGTTGGCTATAAATTTTTGACATTAAAGTCGGTGAACACAAATATATCAGTTTCCAAGGAATCAGCCATATATGTAAATATGTTTGCTGATCATCACGCCACTGCGCTAGTTATGCTACGGATGGTGGTCAACGGTACCTATGCATCTGGAAAAATAAAGAACATATTTTATAAAATTTCGCACTTTTTAGCGCTCTCTCCACCCACGCTTGGGACTCACTGCCGTTCCGACCCTCTCCAACGAGTGTTCATATAAACTCGGAAACTTAGACTGGCCACTCAGGCGTGCCAGCTAAATATTTTCTCGTCGACAACTTAGACTGGCCATTCAGCCATGCCGGCTAAATGCATGCTACGGGACTCACACCTGCGTATGTAGACTGGCCACACTGCCGCGCCAGCTACGCAACCTTAACCATTAGTATGAAAGATTGGATTAAGCCTAAAATAAAAATAAAAATTTTTTTTCTTGTCGTTTATGGGTTAACATATGTATCAAACAATCTACTGGCAAGAAATATACAACTTTTTGTTTTTTCAAATTTTTTTCCACCTAGCTCTAGGTACGGCCAGACGAGAGACCTCAATCTTCGGGAGGTCGCTCAAGGGCAGACAGTGGTGACTGCGCCATCCGGCACTCACCATCCTTGCTTTAAGCCAGTAGTTTTCAGAGGACGTGGTCGAAAATCCTGGGGCAGATTAAGATGTTGCGTATCGCAAGGGGGCCGGCATGTTTATTATTTCATAAAAAAACCCAACACCAAGCCGCCCACATGTATGTATGTACATTAGAGCGGCCCTTAGTTCCATAGAAAAAATTTTTTTTTAGTTTTTTAAAGTGCTACCTCTTGAAATGGTTACATATACGGAAAAAATAATCCTCAATAAATATTGACTCAATTGACCAACGTTAACCCGTGCCACAAACATGTTGAAATAATGAACCAAGCCACTTTCCCCACTTCTGTGGCATTTTTAAAGGCAAATATTTATTTATACATATATTAGAAAAATCAAATCATATATTTTCATTTATTTATTTATCGACTAATAATACATAAATAGGTATACAACAGTAAGAAATAATTAATTCAGATTCTCCTGAAGCCCCATTGAAAGAGTTAGTTTTTGGCAATTCGGATATTTTTTTCTATAATGCGATACAACTTGTATAATGAACTGTTTCTGATCTTCATCTGTGCTTAGCTTGCAATTATACTCCTCTATTAACCGTACCGCTCTCTCCGCTGTGTCATTTACAACTTTAATTTTTTCCGCAATTTTTTGCCCCTCTTTATACGCTTTATTATACCCCCATTCGAAAGCTGATTCATTTAAAAAAGAGGAATTTATACCAAATCGATTAAAAAATAGTTTTGTTGCTGGACAAGTAAATTGATGCAGTTCTTTGCTTATAACTTCTTCTACTTCCAAACGTGTAAACATGACTCTTTTAGGTGGACGCATTTCTTCTTCGGGGTCAACTACATTATTTATATTCGTTCGCATCTTCTCTTTAATTTCAAAGTCAATTTCATCATCAAATAAGGAAAATGCCATTGGTTCAGGACTTAAATACCATAGATGATTAAGCAACTTGCATAACACTGTATCCGATAATACTTCATCTACATTACGAAATTCATGCAAGTCCTTAATTAGCTTGAAGTCAGTATATGGTGCTTTCGTTGACTGGTGACTTAAAAACCAATACTGCACATAAATTTTGACTATGAAGATGCAAAGGTCACGTAGTGCCGAAGTAGTAGAGGCATTCATCTTAAATTCAGTTCTAAATAGATATATTTTCAAGGTATATATGGCCTTGGACATCCACCGAGCATGATGCATTGCTCCTGGGTATTTAAAACTTATATTTTTCTTTGTAGACTCTCCTAAGAAAATCAAACAAAGTGTAGAAAATTCTTCATAGTCGTTTCGCGTAAAATTGTGTAAAGATCTTAAAAACTCAACTATTGTGTATTTATCGACGCTGAAAATATCATTTATTTGTTTTTCTTCAATTCCGGGCAAGAATTTTCTTTTATCTAACTTTGGCCAGGCATCTTGAAATCTTTTAAATAATGGAACATTGGGGCCAGACGATTTGGGAAATTTACAGTCAAAAGCTGCTTTTAACAATATTTCACTTATATGATGCCTACAGGGCAGGTAAAGAAGCTGTCTTTCCAGAAGGCCTTCTAGAAGAACACATGCTCCATTCATTGCACCAGTGTTGACCGCAGTTGTGTCAAAGCAACAAGCTTCTATAGTATTATCCAAAACCCAGTCACACAAGGCGTGAAATACAGCTTCAGCCTGCATTTTCCCAGTACCATTTTCAAGTGCCGGAACATGTAGAATTTGTTCTTATAATTATCGGAAGTCTATCAACTGTTTCACGACCCATTAATCCAGGTAAAAGCTTACCATCCCAGTGAACTACTGCCGCATTCAGTTCAATGTTATTGAACATATTTTTTATTTTTTCAGCTTTTGCCTTTCGAATTGCCCTGCGAGATCTTTGAAGGGATGTTCTATTAAGCACTAAAGTATTTAAATTATGCCCCAACGCATCAGCAACAGCGGAAATTAAGTGCATTGCTTCTCGATCACTTATCTTACACTTGTCCAGAGCAGAAATCACGCGTTCATTAATCACCTGCTGTCTGCCTCGTCTTATTTGTGGAACAGCTTTATTTCTAATTTTACTATTAAGTTGTTTTATAGGCTCATTATCATTCATAGAAAAGGTCGACTCACTTTCGCTCGTATCAGAAAGCGGTATTTCTTCAGCTATAATTTTAATTATTTAGTTCTAACTATAATTTCAAAGCAGTATGCATTAAAAGCCGATACAACTTACCTGACTCCTCCAATTCTTGATTCCACCTCTCATTAACTTCAGTAATTTCCGATTTTTCTTGCCTCGTAAGTTCATAGTCAATTTCGTGCATATAACCTGGACAGCCCTTTCTCTCTGTTTTTTTAAAAACTCAATATCCTCTTTATTTTTCATTATACTCAAAACATTTTGCGAACCGATGTCAAAAAGATCGTCAAGTTCACTTACAAATTTAGATTCTGTCTATTTTTGCTTCACGGACTTTTTTTTCTGCCGGCTTAAAAGAAAATTTTTGTATATTCCTCCATTCCTCATACAATAATTTTAATTTTGGTATACAGTTCTTTTCACTTTGAGTCGGTATTCTTGCTTTTTCCCAAAACACCAAAGTTTCTCGAATCGCTAAACCCGCACTTTCTTGCAACGTAGATTTTACAACTCTTAAGTTAAAGAATAAAACTTTCAGAACTTGTCTTTTGGATGGTAATTTTCTACCAATAATTTGTGAAGAATATGTTCCTAGCAACAATATCTCACAATCTTTGCGCAAAATTCTTTGAGAAGTGTTAGCAGAAGCCATCCTTTACCGCGCACTTTAAGTCACTCAATAAAAAGAACGGAGGAACGACTGAAAGTTGCATTCCCTTCTGCTACTGAGGCGATTGTAACGGTTCTAAATATTTTTTTTTAGTTTGCAAACATGTCTGCGTTTGATTTGCATGCAGAGCAGCGAAACGCTTGCGCGACTAGCCAGAGTAGCCCCTACTAAAAGTGATGTTGTCAATGTGTACACTTCGGCTCTTTTGTGGCACGGGTTAGAGTTGTTCAATCGGTTTGAAATTTTTAGGCAATTTTTTTTTAATCACCTGAAACCATTTCAGGGGGTAGCACCCACAAATTTCCGATTTTGAAAAATAAGGGCCACTCTAATGTACATGCACGCTGTTATCGACAACACTGACAAATAATAGTGGGACAGCACTTGCTACGAACGATGGGGCCACACTGCGATAAAGGGCAACACTGTAACACGAGAAAAGAACCGCAGCCAACATCAACATAGAGGACACAGACGATTTGGAGATTTGCCGTCAACTTTGTTATATTAGTAATGTCTAAGCTTTAGAGAAGGCGAGTTGTTTTTAAATTATTATTTTTTTTTATTATTTGGCTCAGGTGCTATGTGGCCGTTTTGCATGTTTGCCTAAATGATCAAAATTGTTCTTTGGAGAACGAGAGGGTATGTATGTATTATTGGTGGCAAGCACTGTTGGCTCTGAGGCATGGCGCGATTGGCTTCCTCAATTTCGGTATGAAAAACCACCCTTTGGCTTTCCAAAACTTAAACTATATCTTCGAAATATTTTATAAGCTGATTGCGAATTACAATAGTATGCAATGCCAATAAAACAAACGAATGAAATAACCGTAGCTTATGTCGCTTAAACGTCCTCGCCCAGTATATTCTTGGGATCATGGGTTAAAGCATAGGCTATATTAATTTTTGGAAAAGTGGGCGGTGCCACGCCCCCAGGCTGTATAAAATTTAAACTCTTCATAACTCTGAACATATTTGGTCTAAATTAATGATTTTTGGATTATGTGTGTCCTTTGGTCAAGATTTATGTGATTTTGGAAAAGTGGGTGGTGCCACGCCCACATATTTTGAGTTTTGTTTGTACTTCAATAATAAGGTCAAAGTTTATGGTCGATCTCTCCTAAACTTTCCAGATTGGTTCAGAAGATTGTTGTGTACGATTCAGGCTATATTCATTTTTGGAAAAGTGGGCGGTGCCACGTCCCCAGGCTATATAAAACTACAATTCTTCATAACTCTGAACATATTTGGTCCAAATTAATGATTTTTGGATATGTGTGTCCTTTGGTCAAGATTTATGTAATTTTGGAAAAGTGGGCGGTGCCACTCCCACATTTTTTGTGTTTTGTTTGTACTACAATAAGGTCCAAAGTTTTTGGTGGATCTCTTTTAAACTTTCCAGATTAGTTCAGAAAATTGTTGTGTACGATTTAGGCTATATTAATTTTTGGAAAAGTGGGCGGTGCCACGCCCCCAGGCTATATAAAATTTAAATTCTTCATAACTCTGAACATATTTGGTCTAAATTGGCACAGTATTTCATAACCAATATTCACAAGGTGCATATACAGGGTTAATAATAATATCAGAAATTAATATTTGTTTACAACGACATATTCATTTTACATGCATATACTTATGTTGGTCGAATTTCGACCACGGGCGATCCTAGTAGTAGTAATTAAATGACAATTGAGGAGTTGCGTGCAAAAAGGGCACTAATGTCCCTTTTTGCGTAAAACGGCTAATTAGAAAGAATAATCTATGTTTTTTCTCCCCTCCAAATATGGATTTGATATCTTTTAAACTGATAACGAATAACAGCTTTAAATTAAGAACGTATTGCATTCTCAATTATACCTCTTCAGGAATAATTTTAGCTGGTGAAAACTATAATGAATGCTATTGTTTCTTTAGCCTTTGGAAGACAAAAAAACAAAAAAAAGTAGAAGTTAATTTGTGTCTGTACCTTCCCCAACAATTAATCCAGAAAAAAGTAATAATAAAATATTTGGAAAAATATATTCGGACTGGTATAAGAATAATATATTTACTAGCGCAATATACACCGATTCTTATAAATTATCTGATGCAGAAGATAGTAATAGTGATTTGGATTATTAAAACTATTGTATAAAATAAAAATAATTTGTCCTTTCGCAAACAAAAATGCCTTATACATCACTATATATGTATGTATTTTGATTTAAATTCTTGGTAACGTAAGGTAAGGATAAGCTTATTTCTTTGGACCCTGACCCAATTCTTGATCTTGTATGGAAATAAGTACCCGTGAAAGACATATTAGTTCAATATCATTTCGACGCCATTTAATTTTCCGTACAGCTCGATAATGCTTTTAGGTATGTTAATATGTGTACTAGGTTACGTAATAAAAGTCCGCTTGGAATAAAAAATTATTAATATTTACAGAATACACGTTTTTATGAAGTTAAAACAAGATGTATCCTTCGCATTCCTAATTATATGCAAAAAGGGCAGATTTATAACCGATTTATTTCATCGTTTTTGGCTAACGATGTGAAGTTTCGCTTTTGTATTTACCAAGTTAAAAAATAATACACTAGATAACAATAATATCAATATCTTTTTCTATATACTAAAACAACAAAAAAGTTAGAATGCTTTAAAATTTTAAAGCACGAATATCTCAAAACATAATTTCCATAGAAGTGCCCTTTTTGCACGCAACTACTCAACTTCCTCCAAATACTACTCATCCTCGAATTGCTCATCCATCCTATAAAAACAAAAATAAAACAAATTTTGCAGTATCAAAAGGTTTGCTTGTATATATAACTTCTTTAACTGTTAAAAAGAAACAAAACTAGTAAGGAAGTCTAAGTTCGGGTGCAACCGAACATTAAATACCTAGTAGTGATCCGTTTTGGTATCCAAATTTACTCAGTAGCCCGTTTCTGTAACTTTGCGTTAACTTAACGAATGAGTTTTTATCGCATGGCTCGTAACGAATACGTTATGAAAAGTGTTTCTGTATGAAAAAAATTCACCTTGCGATATGTTAGTGGTGTGTTATGTAAAAATGATAAAAATGATAGCCCACAAGGCTTAGGTGCCAAATAGAACATTTGACGCACGCCAAGCAATTGTCTTAACAGCCTAGTAGTTGTGATGTTGCCCTAACCAGCGGGGGATTCCGATTTCTTTTCTTCAACTTTTTTTTTTAATATTTCTGTTTTGTTTTTATATTTTTCTAAGAACTAACTTTTAGTAAATATTAATGACATTAAAAATTTGAACACAATGCAATTATTTTGGATTCTACGATTGTTATTACTGCCACTATAGGCTGCGTTATTTTTATCGATCGCCGTAACGAAAATACATTTCTACCATGCTTATAGAAACACTGCTCAGCGATAACTACATAACAGGGTTGCACTTTACGTTAAAAATCGTATCGATGGGATAGAGAAACGGGATACAGGTCTATTTTAATACCGGAAAAGTTGTAGGAGGTGTATTATCAGTTACGTACGGTCGTAAAGAATTACCCTTTTTACACATATTCTCTGTGACCTGGAAGGATTCACAAAGATGATATTTTTTTGATAAACTAATCGAAAACAGAGTTATAGGCGAAAATAAGGTTGCCCTAAAACCCAAAACTTTCCTACAATTTGAGTATCAACCGAAAGAGGAAGTCCCCATTTTTATACCTAGTAGTGCTTCGCACACAAAGTATATTAAATTCATTAGCCTAAAGGTAGTATGTAACGACATAAACGAATCGAGATAAATATTGACTTATACATATCAAAATGTTCAGGAGGAAAAGAGAAATTGATTGAGCCTGTCCGTCCGTGAACACGATAACTTGAGTAAATCTTGAGATATCTCAATGAAATTTGGTATGCAGGTTCCTTTTTACATATATCTATACTAGCAGACCCGGCAGACGTTGTTCTGCCTGACCAGTGACTTCCCTAGAAATACATTTTCAAATATTTTTCTTTAACTTTTAACATTCCATTTATTGCAGTGCTTTAGGATATACAATGTTTCTGGCTTTAAAGTCTTTGGTATGAACAAATAAATTTTTTGGATGTCCAACTCAAAAAACGGATCTTTTGAACTCAATGGGTATGACAAAAACCATTATGCGCTGCTGAGCAGATGTATAGTTAGTACTTATTTAATTATATCCTATATCTACCTATAATACTCTGGATATGTATGAACGGCAATAACAAACAAAAAAAATTAAGTGCTTTGATTAAGATTTAAGAACGTTAAAATGTCACTAAAGCAAATACATTCAGGGATATAACGAATTGATATATTACTTAGCTTGTGGTCTTGGAACTGCCCACTTTTCCAAAGAATTTTCAAATGTAGCCTATGTATGTCGTACACAACGAAGATTTTAACGTATTGGAACCATAAACTTTGGACATTATTGAAGTACAAACAAAGCTTTGAATACAAAAAATGTGTTCGTGGCACCGCCCACATTTCCTAAATTATATAATTCTTGACCAAGGGACACACATATCCAAAAATCTTTAATTTAGACCCAATATGTTCAGAGTTATGAAGAATTTAAATTTTATATAGCCTGGGGGCGGTGCACTGGCTACTTTTCCAAAAAGTGATGTAGCCTGAATCGTACACAACAATTTTCTTAACCAATCTTGAAAGTTTAAAAGAGATCGACCATAAACTTTGGGCGTGGGACCGCCCACTTTTCCCAAATTATATCCATCTTGACTAAAGGACACACATATCCAGAAATCATTAATTTAGACCAAATATGTTCAGAGTTATGAAGAATTTAAATTTTATATGGCCTGGGGGCGTGGCACCGCCTACTTTTCCAAAAATTGATATAGAGTAAATCGTACACAACAATTTTCTTAAGCAATCTTCAAAGTTTAAAAGAGATCGACCATAAACTTTGGACATTATTGAAGTACAAAGAAAACACAAAAAATGTGGGCGTGGCACCGCCCACTTTTCCAAAATTACATAAATCTTGACCAAAGGACACACATATCCAGAAATCATTAATTTAGACCAAATATGTTCAGAGCTAGGAAGAATTTAAATTTTATATGGCCTGGGGGCGTGGCACCGCCTACTTTTCCAAAAATTGATATAGCCTAAATCGTACACAACAATCTTCTGAACCAATCTTGAAAGTTTAAAAGAGATCGACCATAAACTTTGGACATTATTGAAGTACAAACAAAACACAGAAAATGTGGGCGTGGCACCGCCCACTTTTCCAAAATTACTTAAATCTTGACCAAAGGACACAAATATTTAAAAATCATTAATTTATACCAAATATGTTCAGAGTTATGAAGAATTGTAGTTTTATATAGCCTGGGGGCGTGGCACCGCAGAAAATTTCCAAAAATTAATATAGCCTATGCTTTAACCCATGATCCCAAGAATATACTGTGAAAATATCATAAAAATCGGTTGAGTACTTTGGACGCCCATAAAAGACACACAGACACACATTCAGTTTTATTTATAAGATGGGTTTGTTATTATAATTTGGGGAATCACCAAAAATTCTCTTTATATTTCTTCTCTTTTGTCGAAGGCTTATGCATCTCTTAGTCAAAATACATTTTCTCTACGTTGAGTTCATACACACACGCACATACATTTTTGTTCCGCTGTAGCTTGAGTTTGATCTATGAAAATTCTTATGCTTGGATTGTTTGAAGCTTTTATAAATTTCATCCTAGAAATAAGGGGCTTTAAGTTTTGAAAATAGAAATGAAAACGCCACTTGGTTTATTTTTGGGAAAACTTGCTTCTTAAAAAAATTTCATAAAAATTGGGCCATTATAGCTGAATTACCCACCGACGTGTAACGTACGTGTACGTACAACGTACGTACGTACTTTTTGGCGAACTTTTATGCCCGTGATATTAACGCAGAAATCAGCCATTTGCTTTTGTTTACATCTAATACAATGTTGCCATTGATCGCTTTTCATGCATGCTACCAAAAACATGTATATTTTAATCGAGTATTTTTCATTGTATATAAGACCGAAACTAACATAAAAAAATAATAATTAGTCAATTTATTTGAAATCAATTTTTAACAAAACTTATTTTGGGCTATTTCAATATTATTAACATAATTGAAAAGGTATTTTTGTAAAACAACTAAAAACGATCTAAAAACAGCATACGAAAATGTGAGTAGTCAGCACTGTCGTATGAGCAAGGAATCAGCTGACACGTTCATACGTAAAAAATCAAAAGTAGTTTGATTTCTACGTTACGTTCACGTACACGTTCGTCGTTGAGTAATCACTTACATGGCGCTCTCATAAGACAGGTCGTGTCAGCTGACACGTACTACGTGCTTGCGTCGGTGGGTAATTGAAGCATTACTTTTCGAGATTAGCCGTTACGAATATTTTCATATAAGCAATTTTATATAATTAGTATAGTATTTTCGAAAATACAAAAATAATGATTATTCAGTACATAATACATATGTAAGGATAAAATTTGGTGTGTACTTTAGCGTTAAGGCAACAAATAAATTTTTAAAAAGTGGAGTGGCACCGCCGACGTTTGATTAAGTCAAATTTGGAAATATTATTAACCATTAAAAATATATAATCATGTACAATATGGAATTATTTTATCGCAGACGAAGAAGCCTAATTATCGTTAAAGGTTACAATGAATTTATAAAGTGTTACATATATTTCTTAACAATGACTTTATTTTTTACTTTTTAGTTAATTTTATTAAACAATAATAAAAGCTTATTTTTAAAAAAGTTTTTTTTCTTTAATTTTATATTGTACTTTTTAGTTAATTTTATTAAACAATAACAAAAGCTTATTTTTAAAAAAGTTTTTTTTTCTTTAATTATATTTTTATGTACAATCGGTTGGGGTGGTTCTTAGGAGCGGCCGTAGTTCGGACGCACCGCGGTCGATTGGGTATTTAGTGCGAAAAGAAAAATAAAAAGAACGAGAATGCTCGTTATAGACAGTGGCCGTATATTTATTATTAAAAGATGTAATTGTACAACGCAAAATGTTACTTTAAAATTGGCTGATGGTGAAATGCCTGGGGTGGCCGGTATGTGGTTCCGTCAACGATGGCTGAAAAAGTAGAAGGTCGTCCAGTCGAGGACAACCGTTGAACCCAAAAACTATCCTCCGGATTTAAGGGGAGGTGACCCAACACATGCATACCCACATGTATGTATGTGTTTGCTGACAAAACACGCATAAGCATGCCCGCACATACAGGGTGGTTTGGTATGTGTGGTTGGAAGGGAACAGGGAAGTGGTATTAGGGTGGCTCATTTATTAGAATTTAGGCATTGGGCCTAAACATGCGGGCCCCTTGCGATACGCCTCTCTTAGTCTATTGAATTAAAATGACGGGTGCCGCACAGTGGTCGGAATGAGAATTCTAGGTGGACAAAATTATTTCTTTCGTCCAAATGGTCACAAATGTCCTCTCCAACTAGTTTTCGGTTGTTGATATCGAATTGGTTGCTAGGATCAAAAAAATTTCAGGTTTTTGTGTCATGAGGTGCAGAAAATTATTTCAAGTATTTTTATCTGAGTTAGAAATACATATTTATATAAGCAGATAGTCCTAAAAATATGAAATCAATTGACAGAATACTAAATTACTGAATAGTAAGTAACACATTTTATTATAATTAAAAATAATTACTTTTAGCTCCAAATTCACATTTTATTTTATTTGAGAACAAGGAAAGATAACGCAAATAAAAATTCACAGGTTTTGCATCAAGCAATCATAAAAAAGGGGAAAATATCTTTCTTTTTATTATAGTAGGTAATACGTTTTATTATGATGCATCACTCTTAAGTCCATACTTATCTATTATTCTCTTCAGATGCAGTACTACTACAGCCAATGCTATCATCAGTGGCACACGTACTATCTTCAATAGAAGATTCAGTGCCGGTTTTCTAAGTTCGAGTTTGGGACTTTCGTCCACCTAGAATTCTCATTCCGACCACTGTGTGCCGATGGCGCGGTCACCGTCGTCTACCTTCGAGCAACTTCTGTCAATTTGAGGGTTGGAGCGTTGCCGGATCATACCAGAGCTGAGAGAGGAGGAAAGAGTGAAAATATACGTGTTGCATATTTCTTGCCATATGTCGCCTCCAAGCACTAAGCGGAGCGGCGCGGCCTGATAGAACAGCTCGCATCGACGGTTTGGGCTGGGCTGATCCTCTGGAAATGCGGGACACACAGCGCGTGCGCCGTTATCCGTTTATTATTTCCGTGTTTTCCGGGGATGCGGACGAAACAACCGCACTGTCCGCCCGAGTGTGTCGTCCGTAGCCCTAACTCTTCCGCCAAGGAGCGGTCGATGACTGTGCGGGGGGAGCACGCATCAATGAGGGCACGGATGTGTAGCAATCCACCCCCGGCTTCCAGCTTCAAGGAGGGCCCACCCGGGAGAAGGCGCGGTGAGACCGTCGCGGAACCCGGATACTGGTGGTAGTTGGCGTGGCGGGATGGCCAGTCTACGCTGATTTTTGTTGTAGCAAATGTGTCGCAAAGCTGTGGCGGCCGGCGCATGCTTGTGACACATTTTGTATGCATGTATGAAAAGTTGTATGATGTATTAATGGTTTATTTTCTTTGCAGGTTTTCATGGGCAGGGGTTTTCCTTTCATGCAATGTTAGCACCATCGGCTTTTTTGCGTTCGCGCACACGGAGATCGAAATATATCTCTTTTTTGCAAGAAATTATAAGGCATCCAGGTTTTGATATTAAATAATAGTCTTTGAAGAAAAAGGAGTAACCAATGGATGAATTCATTAAAACCAAAAAGATTACTGTACCCTCCGTTGTAAAGAAGAAATTTAAAAGTCCAGAAAATCCACGTAAAAACATCATCGTTACCCTTACGTAAACTTTAAATAAGCCCATTTTCAAGTCATCATCTGTTGTGAGCGATGCACGCAATAAAATCATACAAAAAAAAACGTGAGCGAATACGTGATGCCAGGGATAGGCTATATGAATTGACAAGAGCAAATGGTGATGTACGCCAAAAGTTGTTGGCTAGAAAGACGCGTAGTTCATCAAAAAAATTATATACAACGGCATACCGAAATGGTGTACTCAAGGCACGACCAGGTTTAAAAGTACACAACCCTTCCTGCGTCAGCCAGCTCATGTTTCAGCACGCTTGCCCGATATAATAAATTTACCGCGCGGCTACGTTGACTACGATGATATGGAACGTTTGGAAGAAGAGGAAATTGCAATTTCAACACGGCTAAGTCGTACGGTTACAAATGGCTTTGCTTCATATAGACGACGTAGTGTATCACCACCACGACCAATGCGGCATGTGAATCCAGGAGGTGTGCCCACAAGTGACAATTTTGATCCATTTGATGTTTATCAACCACGAGAAAGACGTTTATCACCTGAGTTACCACCACCACCTATAGGTATATTGCGTCCTACAACGCGAAAATTAAATCCAGATGTTATGGTTTTTTTCTTTGTTTTTACAGGATTTCATTTCAATTTGACCGCAACACAATTGACAGCGCTGGGATTATGCGAGGGTCCAATGTCGTATTTGAACATATTACGCATAATGTGAATGGGCAAGTACAACTTGTTGAACAACCTATTCATACTTGTTCAGAATTCGATCATTTATATTTGAACACTAATATTGCTTTACCAAAAGAGTGCAACTAGTATACATCTAATAATTCGTTCAGTGAAACTTAGACAGGTGATCTATACTGTAAAAATATAATAATAATGCGCCTGTTGGCTATTGAGTATCACTATTGCAACTGCGGTGCTCATTATATGCAATTTTTATTACGATATATGAAGTGTTTTTTTTTTCTTCAGGCTTGCAAGCATTTCGGGTTCTTAGTGTTTTAGTGATAATTGCAGGTCAATGAGCAATGTGTTCGAACTATAAATGTGCCTACGCAATATCGGCGTGTTTTCTTTGGACATTAGAATACCGACAATATATTCAACACCAATTTCGCAGCGAATTCTGCAATAATGGGGCCTGGGGCGTGATATCAATATTTGGCAATAAATAATAAAAAATTTTGTTTTTCCCTTATAAAATGTGTTCCACCTTTTTTAATGGGTCGAAACGATACATGGCAAGAAAAATGCAACACGTCTATTTTCACTCTTTCCTCCTCTCTTAGCTCTAGGTATGATCCGGCCACGCTCCAACGACGGTGACCGCGTCATCCGGTACCCATCATTTTAATTCAATAGACTAAGAGAGGCATGCGTGAAAATCCAGCGGCGGTTCTCAGATGTCAAAAAATGAGCCACCCTAATGTCACTTCCCTGTTCCCTTCCAACCACACATACCAAACCACCCACGTGTATGTGCGGGCATGCTTACGCGTGTTTTGTGAGCAAACACATACATACATGTGGGTGTGCATGTGTTGGGTCACCTCCCCTTAAATCCGGAGGATAGTTTTCGGGTTCAACGGTTGTCCTCGACTGGACGACCGCCTACTTTTTCAGCGATCGTTGACGGCATCACATATCGGCCACCCCAGGAATTTCACCATCAACCAATTTTAAGGTAACCTTTTGCGTTGTACAATTACATCTTTTTATAACAAATATACGGCCACTGTCTATAACGAGCATTCTCGGCCACGGCCGCTCCTAAGGACCACCCCAGCCGATTGTACATGGTCCTGTCTCAGCGTAGAAGCGAACTAAAAGCAACCGATACAGTCCACAACAACATCGAAGATTTCAAAATTTCATCATAGAATATTTAATTTTACTATTTTCAACGTTGGATAAATCCACTCAGCCACACACAGCCAAATTAATACTGCCGCAAGGAAGCTGCCACAACACTATACAACAACGCTGCCGATCACCACATCAAAGCACGTAAGTTGTATATTTCTTGCCACTTTTTTCTGTGTTGCAAATTACTTTTAAAGTGCCACAGTTTTTTTTTAATTTTTAAATGTCCCTAAAAATTAGTATATCTTTTTTGTTTGTGGCCCGAGTTTGATAAAACAAAGTGCAGATCCCTTTCTTTGGAGGATGGGTCCGCGTGTAGAAGTCCACGTAAGTGGGGAAAGTTTCTGATCGCCATTCACTTGGGAATGGCCAGAGCGATTCTTTTGCATGCGGTCCAAGCAGCTCACTACTTCCGGGCGCTTGCGTCCAAGTATCCTCTGGGTAGCCACCGAACACCCGTTTGGTGGTGAGCTAAACGTGAGAAGGCGACAACCTGGCAAGGCCACTCCGACATAATCGGTTTAAGGGCTTATCAGGGGTTTACAAGCAGCGTCTGATCACCTAGTGGTGCGGCTGTAAGCGGGCGTCTGTCTTGGATCAAGCGGCTCGCTATATAAACGTGCACTTAAATTACAACCTCCCGTGGAACGGGTTGTGCGTTGGGTTTGGGACCCACCACATAAAACAACGTACCAATGAAATTCAAAAAAGCCTCGGATATGAGAACCCCCTTTTTAGATGACGACACACGCAAACGAAACAAGGACTACGATTTAAGGGCATGCACCTGGAATGTCCGGTCCCTCAATGGGGAAGGTGCCGCTGCCCGGTTGGTTGAGGCCCTGAGGAAGGCTAAAGCTGACATCACCGCCATACAGGAGATGCGATGGACGGGGCAAGGTAATATGAACAAACCACCTTGCAACATTTACTGGAGTGGGCATGTCGACAAGCGCAGATTTGGCGTGGGATTTGTGGTGGGAGAGAGACTCCGTAATCGAGTACTGTCGTTCACACCCGTGAATGAGCGTCTCGCTACAATCCGCGTAAAAGTACGATTCTTTAACATCTCGTTTATCTGCGCCCACGCCCCGACGGAAGAGAAAGACGACGTGGAAAAGGATGCATTCTACGAGCGCCTGGAGGAAACTTACGAGCGCTGCCCCCGTCATGACATCAAAGTCGTGCTTGGTGACTTTAACGCCAGGGTGGGCAAAGAGGGTGTATTTGGACCCACAGTCGGGAAGTTCAGCCTGCACGACCAGACTTCGCCAAATGGATACAGGCTGATCGACTTCGCCGGTGCCCGAAACATGGTCATTGCCAGCACCAGGTTTATGCACAAGAAGATCCATCAGGCTACATGGCTGTCTCCCGATCGAAGAACGCGAAACCAGATCGACCACATTGTGATAGACGGACGGCATGCTTCTAGCGTTTTAGATGTTCGCACAATAAGAGGTCCAAACATCGACTCCGATCACTACCTAGTAGCAGCTAAGATTCGTACCCGCCTCTGTACGACAAAACAGGTGCAACAGAAAACGCAAGGAAAGCTGGACGTCGAAAAGCTGCAATCGCAACAGACCGCCAATGATTTTGCAGACCGACTCTCACACCTGCTCTCTGAGAGCACAATTCAACCCAGTGGAATGCATGAGCAGTGGGAGCACATCACAGGAGCACTCCGTACCGCAGCCGAAGAAGTAATTGGATTCCGGCGAACGAGAAGAAACAACTGGTACGATGATGAAGAGTGCCGAGCTGCAACGAAAAGAAAGAACGAAGCCTACAAGGCAACGCTAAGATCGAGTGCAACAAGGAGTGTGTGTGAACATTACCGCGAGTTGAAAAGGGAAGCGAGGCGACTTTTCCGGGCAAAAAAAAGAGAGGCAGAAAAGCGTGAAATCAATGAGCTTGAGATGCTAGCCAATGGGAATAATGCCCGAAAATTCTATCAAAAAATTCGACGAATGACGGAAGGTTTCAAGCCCGGGGCAAATTCCTGTAAGAACGAGAACGGCGACCTGGTGACTGATGTTCAGAGAATACTAGAGATATGGAGGGATCACTTCTCTGCCCTTTTAAATGGAGAAATTGAGCAAGAAACCAGAGAAGAGCTCGAACCCGAACCCACAATCGAAGACGACGAAATTGACGTCCCAGAACCCGACTATAATGAGGTGCGAATAGCAATATCCCGGTTAAAAAACAATAAAGCAGCTGGCGCTGATGGTTTGCCTGCTGAGCTATTCAAGCATGGCGGCGAGGAGCTGGTAAGGCGTATGCACCAGCTTCTGTGCAGAATATGGTCGGATGAATGCATGCCCGAAGATTGGAATCTAAGTGTTCTTTGCCCAATCCACAAAAAAGGTGATCCTGCAAACTGCACCAACTACCGCGGAATCAGCCTTTTGAATATCGCATATAAGGTCTTGTCAAGCGTATTGTGCGAACGATTGAAGCCTGACGTGAACAGACTGATTGGACCTTATCAGTGTGGCTTCAGACCTGGAAAATCTACCATCGACCAGATTTTTACAATACGTCAAATCCTGGAGAAAACCCGTGAGAAAAGAATCGACACACACCACCTCTTTGTTGATTTTAAAGCCGCTTTCGATAGCACGAAAAGGAGCTGCCTATATGCCGCTATGTCTGAATTTGGTTTCCCCGCAAAACTTATACGGCTTTGCAAAATGACATTGAGCAACACCACCAGCTCAGTCAGAATTGGGAAGGACCTCTCCGAGCCGTTTGAAACTAAACGAGGTTTCAGACAAGGTGACCCCCTATCGTGCGATTTCTTTAATTTGATGTTGGAGAAAATAATACAATCTGCAGAACTCAACCGCGCTGGAACAATATTCTATAAAAGCGTGCAACTGTTAGCATATGCTGACGACATTGACATTATCGGCCTTAACAACCGTGCCGTAACCTCTGCGTACTCCAAACTAGAAAAAGAAGCGGAAAAAATGGGTTTGGTGGTGAACGAAGGCAAAACGAAGTACATGCTGTCATCAAGCAAAGAGTCAGCGCATTCGCGCCTTGGCACCCACGCCACTGCTGGCACCAAAAAGTTCGAAATAGTGAAGGACTTCGTTTACCTTGGATCCAGCATAAACTCCAACAATAATGCCAGCCTAGAAATCCAACGAAGAATTGCTCTTGCAAATAAATGCTACTTTGGACTGAGTAGGCAATTGAAAAGTAAAGTCCTCTCTCGACGCACGAAAATCACACTCTACAAGTCACTCATCGCTCCCGTCCTGCTATATGGTGCAGAGGCGTGGACACTAACAACATCTGACGAGGCTGCATTGGGAGTATTCGAGAGAAAAGTTCTGCGAAAGATTTATGGGCCTCTACGCGTTGGCGACGGCGAGTACCGAAGAAGATTTAATGATGAGTTGTATGAGCTTTACGCAGACGTCGACATAGTACAGCGCATTAAAACACAGCGGCTTCGCTGGCTAGGCCACGTCGTGCGAATGAACGAAGACGCTCCAGCCCAGAAGGTATACTTATCGGCACCCGCCGGTGGAAGCAGAGGAAGAGGAAGACCACCACTCCGATGGAAGGACCAAGTGGAGACCGACCTGCGATCTCGTGGGGTCTCCAATTGGCGCCAGTTGGCGCAAAGAAGAAATGACTGGCGAGCTATGTTGGACGGTCAAAATCGCTCAGGCGGTTAGATGGCCATTTAAAGAAAGAAGAAGATCCCTTTCTAAGCTTCAAGCATTATATTTGTGAAAGTCTCATCAAAATCCATTTCTTAGTTTCCGAGATCCTTAAGTTGAAACAGACAAACAGAAAACCAGATAAACAGACAAACAGACAGACAGACATACAAAAATTAAAAAAATGGTTGATTTGGATTCTACTCGTTTAATAAAGCGCTCAACCCAGCAAACAAAATTTGTTTTATTTCGAGTTCTACTGCTTGAATCGAAATACTTTCTTCGCAAAAGATTTATGATTTTTTACGGTCTTCAATTAACTGACATTAGGTTGTTACATTAGGGTGGTAGAAACTGAGATATGGTGGGTAAGTACCACAACGAAACGCACGAGCTCAATGAACTTTCTTGAGAAAAACCTCCTCTTTGAGACAAAAAAATTGATGTGTCACACTTTAAAATCCGACAACAAACGCCAAAGATATGAATAAAAATGTAGTTGGGCGATGTCTAGGGTTGCCAGAAAAAAAAAAAAAAAATTTTTTTTTAAATGTTTTTCAAAAACACTTCATATGAGGGGGAGTACGGCCGACTTTTTTTTTTTTTGCCTGTAAGGCGAGACGCTCTAACATACATACATGTGGGTGTGCATGTGTTGGGTCACCTCCCCTTAAAACCGGAGGATAGTTTTCGGGTTCAACGGTTGTCCGTTGACGACCGCCTACTTTTTCAGCGATCGTTGACGGAACCACCTATCGGCCACCCCAGGAATTTCACCATCAGCCAATTTTAAGGTAACATTTTGCGTTGTACAATTACATCTTTTTATAACAAATATACGGCCACTGTCTATAACGAGCATTCTCGTTCTTTTTATTTTTCTTTTCGCACTAAATAAAAAATCGACCACCCCAGCCGATTGTGTATGGTCCAAGTTTGATATTTCGCAATACTGATTCCATCATCTCTGCCAGAAGTACTGCTGCGCAAAGTTACAAATGCGGAAGTGAAATGGTTTTCACGGGTGCTACGGTTTTTTGGCCAGGAGTAGTGATGCGGAGATATCATAATTCCTTTTAACGAGCATGTTAACAGCTGCAGCGTATGCCTTTTCCGATGCTTCACAGAATCCATGTATTTCGACCTTATCGTCTGGTGAAAAGTTTACCCATCGTGGTATCCTTATCTTGTCGATTTGATGGTATTGACATCTGAAGTTGTTCCACCGCTCCAATGTATTGGGCGAAACTGGTTCGTCCCAATCGGTTCCCTCTAACCAGATGTTCTGCATCAAAATTTTGGCCACAATGACCATTGGTGCAAGCCATCCTAAGGGGTCGAAAAAATTGGCAATGGCGGACAAAATCGCTCTTTTTGTCAGCTTTTCACTTCCTTCCAGCAACCCTGCTTGAAAGTAGAATAAGTCGGAGTGGGCATTCCATCTTATGCCCACTGCCTTAACGGTGCTGGTATCTTCAAACGCCAGAAAGTCCTCGGGCAGCCGATTCGATTTAGGGATGTCGTTGAGAATTTCTTCAGAATTCGAAGTCCATTTCCGTAGTGTAAGGCTTGGCGAATGTCATTTCTCGCATTAATGGCCGTTGCGAGTGTATGTCCCCCCGCTAATACGTCGTCAACGTACATGCCTTCCCTTAGTATGCTAGATGCTGTAGGATATGAACTTTCTACATCATCTGCAATTTGCAAAAGGGTTCTAATTGCTATACATCTTTTCGATGTCACTATTGAAAACAAAACGATATAGTCTTCAGCGAAGTACAAATACTGGAAGATCCGATTGTAGTACTGGACCAGGCAGGAGAATGTCGTTTAGACTTGTACTATTTGCTGCTTGGCTTAAAATCGACTCATACCTTAGTGGTGGTACTCTTTGCCTTAACTACGGCGTGATGGGGCAAAAAATAGTTATTCGCCGAATCGGCTGGCACCATCTCCTTAATTTTTTGAATATGCCCTAATGTCTCATATTCAGACAGGACCCTTATGTATTCTTTCGCTAAATCTCGGTTTTTTGCTAACAGCGTTTTATTGCGAAAGAATTGCGAGCAGGCTCTCCTAAAAGATCCCCCTATATTTATTCTTTCCGGGTGTTCCTGTCTGAATGGAAGTGAGACGTAGTTGCCCTGTATAAATCTTCGCAGTATTTGTCGTCTGCGTTTGGACTTTTATTTCTGGGCAGATTTTCCAACTCCCAGAATGCTGTAAGCTGTTTGTCCAAAGCAATTTCGCTGTAAAACGACACTATATTTCTGGTTGGATTGGGTGCGTCTACACGCCTGGTTAGTATCCAACCGAACACCGTTTCTTGAGCCAGAAGTGTACTCAGTACATTCTTTTTTAGTCCGCTCAGTATTATTTGCGGATATATCTCCGCCAAGTATGAGATCTACTTCTTCATTAAAGTAGAATCTCTTATCTGCCAAGACTAAGTCTGGGGATGCCTGCATAGTCGTTGCGTCGATGTGGCAGGCTGGCAGATTCCCAGTAAGTTTGGCTAGAATTAGCACAGAAGTTGTTAGGCTAAAGCAAGGGTCCTCTGGTGAACGGAGTTCAATGTGGGAGGCGTCCTTGATTTGAGCCGACACAGCATTAGCGATACCCGAAACTTGGGCATGCATCCTTTTTCCTGGTAGATTGATTCGGAGCTTTAGTCGTTCTGTCATGAACGAGCATTCTGAGCCAGAATCGATAAGTGCTCTTGCTGGGAAGTCTGTACCATTATGATGAATGGTGACTCGAGCTGTCCCTAGAAGCACACCTGCACTTGAATGCACATGGCAGGATTTAACATTTCGGTGGATTTAACAAAATTAATTCTCTCCACCGGCGTTAATTTGAAAAAACGGGGACAATTTCGCAATCTGTGGGAATTTGATTTGCATTTGGTACACAATCACTTTGTGACATTTTCTGGGTATGCACCAAGTCTTTTTGCAGGAGTTTCGTTGGCAGGTCGGATACTCTGCGGTTTCTGCGCTTTCGAAGAAGCAGTTGTCCAAGAATTTGTCCTTATCCTCCACTTGGATATTTCCACTTTATGGTCTATGCTTTGTTCCATAGACAAAGCGTACTTTCCGCCAATTTCGTTGAACATAGGTATGTTATAATTGCGTCCCAGTTCGAAGTGTCAATTTTATGACTTCGCAAGGACGAAGGCTATTATTTATTTCGCGTTGCAATGTTTTAATTGCCCTACCACACTCACTCTCTACCTTTTTCAAATTAAAAAAAATTTGGAGCTGCGAATTGACAAGTATACGTTTGTTTTCGTACCTCTCGCATAAGTTTCTCCACGCGGTATCGAATCCCTCATTGGTAAGCGGACAGTTTTTCACTATATCTTTTGCCTCACCTTGTGTCTTGTTGTTGAGGTGGAAAAGTTTCTCAAAAGGTGTGAGGCGCTTATTCAAGACATAAATGGCCGTGAACATGTCACGAAATGTTGGCCATGACAAGTATCGCAAGGAGGCAGGCGGATACTGTACTCAAATTCGGGATTCTCTTCCGTTTTGGTATCGGCTTTTGTTAACGGCGCTTGGCGTGTAGCCATGTCTGACATGCAGCGTAAATAAATGGCGTATGCCTTTTTGTATTTTAATTTAACTGCTACAATGTCAGAAGCTTCCAACTTGTTCGAGTTTAACAACTCATCAATAACAAGTCCTCTTGTTGAAGGCCAAGAGTGAAATTGGTGTGGGCTGAATCATCTATTTCATTATAGTCAGCTTCGAATTCGCTGATCGTGTCAGCCAACCTGATGAAACTGTCCATATTTTGGTATTAGAGAAACTTGGGGTTGAACAAGAAAGAGAAAAAACTAGCTTAATGTACGGGAAATGCTCAACCGTGCAATTTAATTTTTTGGGAATGAGAGAAATGGCAGTATTTACCCCAGGAATCAGAGATATAACCAAATAAATATTTTAAAATTTTTAAGGCAAATATTTATTTATTTATGTCTTATAAGACAAGTTTGTTTATTTATTAGCAGTTATTAAATTAATTCCTATTCCAGACTTGGCCGTATCGTCCGAATAAATATGTTATTATTTAAGTTTGTGGACAAACTCGCCACTCACACGCTACTGGGGATATATTTATATATATATATATGTATTGGTATTGCCGCAAAAGAACGTAAACAAAAAGAACCACAAATAAAGTGCGCGGTGAATCAAAATGAGCGATGAAGTTAATAGTTAGTGAAAAATTTGTGCAAAAACAAAAAAAAATTTAACTTGTGCTTAAAAACGCAGTAAATTAAGTTTGAGGAGAAAAAAAACAAGCCTTCGATTAAATAATGTAATATTTATTACAAAAAAAGTGAAAAGCAAAAACAAAACTAATGTTCGAAAGCCTAAGTGACTTTACTGAAATTGAGGTAATGTTGCCTCTTGTGTTTGAAAGTTTCTATGTGAAATTAAATTAACAAACAAATGCACTTATCGCACTTATATTTTGAATGCACTCGCGGACATTTTAAAATTAAAAAAAAACTGTGGCACTTTAAAAGTAATTTGCAACACAGAAAAAAGTGGCAAGAAATATACAACTTACGTGCTTTGATGTGGTGATCGGCAGCGTTGTTGTATAGTGTTGTGTCAGCTTCCTTGCGGCAGTATTAATTTGGCTGTGTGTGGCTGAGTGGATTTATCCAACGTTGAAAATAGTAAAATTAAATATTCTATGATGAAATGTTGAAATCTTCGATGTTGTTGTGGACTGTATCGGTTGCTTTTAGTTCGCTTCTACGCTGAGACAGGACCATGTACAATCGGCTGGGATGGTTCTTAGGAGCGGCCGTGGCCGAGAATGCTCGTTATAGACAGTGGCCGTATATTTGTTATAAAAAGATGTAATTGTATAACGCAAAAGGTTACCTTAAAATTGGTTGATGGTGAAATTCCTGGGGTGGCCGATATGTGATGCCATCAACCGTCGCTGAAAAAGCAGGCGGTCGTCCAGTCTAGGACAACCGTTGAACCCGAAAACTATCCTCCGGTTTTAAGGGGAGGTGACCCAACAGATGCACACCCACATGTATGTATGTGTTTGCTGACAAAATACGCATTAGCATGCCCGCACATACAGGTGGGTGGTTTGGTATGTGTGGTTGGAAGGGAACAGGAAAGTGACATTAGGGTGGCTCATTTTTTGACATCTGAGAACCGCAGATGGATTTTCACGCATGCCTCTCTTAGTCTATTGAATAAAATGATGGGTACCGGATGACGCGGTCACCGTCGTTGGAGCGTGGCCGGATCATACCTAGAGCTAAGAGAGGAGAAAAGAGTGAAAATAGACGTGTTGCATTTTTCTTGCCATGTATCGTTTCGACCCAATAAAAAAGGTGGAACACAATGTTATTACTTTGCCATCTCTTTTAAAAGAAATATTCACGTGCAATTGCTCTGAATAGCGCTTTGGCTGAGGAAAAGCAGAAATTGTTGGAAACACGAATAACTTATAATCAAAGTTGGATTCTATACAAAAACAGTTGCACGATATCCACCCCACCGTTGCTCTCAACTCACTCTCTGCCGAAGTAGATATCTAATCTTCGCCGCCAATTTGCCCAAAAAAATGCTGTGGCAAATGCAATCAACAACAGCAAGAGAGGGCAACAATTCCGGTACCGATGCGCTCTCGCAAGGAAACTCACACTATCGATGCCAATACTACGCGCTTTGATTCTTCTCAGCGCGCTGCTGATTTGCCTTCAGTTGTTGGTACTCCACCTGCTGTGCCGAATGAAACCAAAGAACATAAAACACAAAGAAGACCCAACGCAACGAATAGTGGGAAACATTAAACCATCAATTCGAGGGTAGGTAATTCACCACTGTGTGTTTAAATCAAGAGTTTTAAAGCTATTAGCACTTTTATTTTGCAACAAAGTAAACACTTTTCGTTTTCGTAACTCCAGCTACAGTTTTTTGTATAAATACTTAATTAAAACATGTTAAATTTAAGTAATTCAAACGTAGGTACAGCGGTGAATTACCTGCCATCGATTTGACAGTTTCTATCGTATTCGCTGTCGGGCCTTCTTTGTAGATTTATGTTCTTTGCTGAAACTTTATTATCTTTTATTTCACTTCCCACTGCTGTTTCAGCCGACGTCAAGCGCGATGTCTGACGAGTTGACATCTACGTCACATAATGCTTTTAATACAGTCACTGCTAATACGCAAACATCGTTACAGGTAGCAACTCGAACAAACTGGGTTCACCTGTCCTCATTTACAGTAATGCTATTTCTTGTTTTCCTTTGCTGACGTGTCTCTCGATTCTCTGAAACGCATCACACTTTGGCCGGTGGGAGTGAATGTGAGGCCCTTACAAAATTTTTCAAAAACGGGGGAAAAATTTGCAACCACCTAGTAGCGTCCCTTCGAGCACCAAAGTATTCTATCTATTGTTGTTGTTGTTGTTGTTGTAGCGCTACCCAGTAATGTCATCAAACTCTTCTAACGGAAATCCTAGAAACCTAGCGGCTTCGACAGGGGTGGACCAGAGGGATATGGGTGTTAGAAGAGTATGCTCGGTTGAGCAGACAAAAAGATGGTTAGTATTATGGGGGACAAGCCGCCTGCCGGACAAACATTAGGCAAGTCGGGGCTCAGTTTAGATAGGTAAGAGTTTAGGAAGTTTCGATATATAATACTTAAACAGAAACCACCCTGTGCCACCCCTTGTTTAACTATTATGGGTTTTGATCTGGCGCCTCTGAATTCAACCGATGGTTGACGGCCACTCAGGTAGTTGGCAGTCCAGCGTTTAAGACGGGGGGGAAGGGACGAGTCTTCCAGGTCTTTCATTAGTTGTGCATGGTTGACCGTGTCAAAAGCTTAGGCCAAGTCAAGCAAAACTAGCACTGTCCTGTGGTTTGGACGCTTTTGGTTTAGTCCGTCTCCTATCTGAGTGGTGATGGCGTTCAGCGCGGTGGTGAGCTGTGGTCTTTGCGAAAACCATGCTGATGTTCGGCGAGCCGCAGGTTTGCGGTGAAATACGGTAATAAGATAGATTCCAACACCTTCACTACTGGCGAGAGGAGTGATATCGGGCGATATGACTCCCCAACGGCAGCTGGCTTGCCAGGCTTTAGTAGTGGGACCACCTTTGCCTGTCTCCATCTTTCAGGAATGACAAAGGTGGACAGCGAAAGGTTGAACATGTGTGTAAGGTATCTTATGCCTTCGTCGCCGACGTCTTTCAGCATCAGCATAGAAATGCCATCGGGGCCAATATACTTGGTGTTTTTAGATTTCCGAATTGCCTCATGAAGTTCTGTTGTGGAGATGGCAATGGGCCCATCGCTGTTTTTGTGTTTATGCGCTTCCCTGGTGGCTCGGCGAATCTCTTTGTTCAACGGAGGATGCATTACAAATTGTCGGCATAAAGCGCTCGCGCATCTTTTAGGCTTCGACTGAACCTTATCACCGAAGGCGATGCATATTTTATCGTTAGGTTTAGTCGGGTTGAACAAAGATTTCACCGTCGACCATAATTTGCCAACTCCAGCCGAGAGGTTGCAAGACCTTAGGTGCTCTTCCCACTTAGCGCGTTTGTGCTTACCTACTAAGCGTCTGATTTCCGCATTAAGATCCCTTATTTGAGGATCCGTAGGGTCCAGGCGTCTAATATGGTCACGTTCATTTGCCAGGGCCGCTGACTCTGCGGGGAAGAATGGACGCACTTCCTTTATTCGACCTAACGGAATGTGTTGATGGGAGGCTGAAATTAGGCCCATGCGAAACGCCTTTTCCCCTTCTCGTACGTCAGTCGGGGTGGGAAGAGCAGCGACGGCGCTCTCTGTAGTGGTTAGAAAACCCTCCCAGTCGGCTTTATTGAAGTTGGTGTATGTGCGATTCTCAGCGGTTATAAAGTCGGTAGGGCGATCGATAGAGAGCACTATGGGTAGGTGGTCTGAAGCAAGCGTCAGCATCGGTCGTCATTCAACGCAGTTTATAAGGCCTGCGCTGCCTACGGGGATTTCTGGCGAGCTAGAGCAGTTTACCGCCACTCTAGTAGGGGCATCCCCATTTACCGTGCAGAACGTCGAATGGTCTATTTGGTCAGCCAGCACCTGCCCCCTACCATCGGCCGGCAAGCTGTAGGGCCACAGGTCGTGGTGTGCGTTGAAGTCACCAAGGATGACGCGATTCTCGCCCCGGAGTAACTCACGAATGTCGAGGTGGTAGTCCCTGGGACAGCAGGTGACAGAAGGTATGTATATGTTTATGATTTCAAGGTCGACATCGACCGGACAACCATACCTTGACGTTTTAAGGTGGTGTCCCTCGGGTCCATGTCAGGCTCAAATAGACGATATTGCACATATTGATGCGTGATGAATGCCAGAACACCCCCAAGCCCTCTCGCATGATCACAACGGTGTACATTGTACCCGTTGCAGGTCTGAAGAGACGACCTTCTACCGAGCTTTGTCTCCTGAATCGCCGCGATTTTCATGTTATATCGCCTCAATAAATGTATTACCTCAACAATTTTACCGGTTAGGCCGTTGCAATTAAATTGCAGGATACCGAAATGCGAAGGGGGAGCAGAGTTGATGCGTATGCCTAGGTGGTAGTAGGCTGGGTCGTGCACTACGGCGCATTCTTGATGTCGAAGGAATCGCGTTGCCAGAAGGTAGAGGCGAGTCAGATGACGATAAAGGTTGCGTAGCTCGAAGCATGACACAACGTACGTATCAGTCCATAGGTTCCTGTCTGCGAGTCCAGAGCATATAAGCAGGTGACACAGGCCAAGGCAGTTGATGCACTTGACTGATGCCAAAGGCGTGTATAATCTTAACCGACAAACAGTGCACGTAGTATAAGGGACCAGGAGCTGAGGGGGTGGGAGAGAGCTGACGCTAAGCGTTGCTCAAATCCACTTGGGAAGTGCTACGTAAGGAGTAGCTGTGAGCTGCTGTTTGAGATGTTGACGCCTGGGGGCGTGAGCGGCCGCTAGGAAAGTATACTTGCTAATGTGCATTGGTAATACTAGTCGTGGAGTCGTGTCAACTAGTTAGATGCAACCATCTATTACAATTAGAGCATTGTACTGAATGTGTACGTTTCGCATAGATTTTCTTTCAACATATTCGATTCTCTTGAATGTTAGTGGCATGCGTACTAAACCTCTCCAACTCTAACGCATCACATCATTGCATGAGTTCGACATCTTAGCCGTAACATGGCTTGCCGATAACTTCTCTTCAACGGAATATTTTGACAACTATTATCAGGTTTATCGTAAGCAAGGCGAGTTGAGTAAGGTGGCGGAAAATGATCATCTGATAAATACTTTTTTTCGCCACGATAATGAAACCGTCAAATTCATATCAAACAATACTTTTTGTTGACATTTGTGTGACGTTGAGTTTAATTTTATACATTTTTTTTTAAAATTACCAAATTTCGAAAAATTGTTATCTATATATATAAAAATGAATTGGCGTTCGTATATCCCGTAAGATCTCCGTATCGGCTCAATCGATTTTAAATATTTTTTCTTTAATGTTTCCAACCTGTTTCCAATTTAAAATTTTTTTAGCTAATACTCAATAACGGCTTAACCGATTTTAAAAATTTTTTCTTTTCTTTATTCTATCGGACATAGTGTTTATTTATATAGAACAAAACATTTTCTTAATCCTCAATTTAATCATATATTAGCTAAAGAAGTTTAGCTACCATATAAATTGTAGTCAGTTGAGATCACTGGTATTCTAACTGAAATGTTCCTGTGGGGAACTTAATGCCATGCAAATTTTTTCCGTTTTTTATTTAAATACAAATGGTGGATTCCTTTTCGCTACTTTGGCGAATGTTGAAAAAGTGAATACACCAACCAAAAGTTTTGATTGTGAATATAGGTTGTTGATTGTGAATATAGGTTGTTATTCCGTCCTTTTTCATAATCTATATCATGGTGAAGAAGCTATACCTATCTATAAAAATTAAAATGTACTTTTCTGTTTATGGTTACTTTTGCTTTTTGAGAAATCGTTTTGTTTCGTAAGACAAACAAACTTTTAATGAAAGCTCAATCACATAAAACTTTGAAGTTGTTATTTCTATACAAAGTTTGTGGAACTTAAAGAAACTTTGTAAGTTTTATGTAATTGGACTTTCAATTAAATAAAACTTTGAAGTTGTCATTCACTCTGCCGAAAAAATATATAATTTAATACACAGCCAAAGTCACAAAAGCCATAACGCACTGATATGCATTGCAGAGTTAAAGAACTACGAAGGAGGAACATTGACAAGACAACGTCTGTCGGGTCAGCTAGTATTCAAAAAAAAAAATAATGGTGAAGTGTGTTTTATGTGGAAAAAAGATGGTACGGGGAAATGGGTCCTTTTTTCACGTCCCGAACTATACCGAAAGGAGGCTACAGTGGATCAAGGTGAGCCAAATGAATTTGGCAAACACAGATATGTTGCGTGCCTATCCTTTTCGCCTTCTGACACTATACGAAGTGGCAACCACTCTTGTTGCCTAAGGCAATTCCCCATCCTCCAACAGTTCAGCCTCGAACTCTGGAAGTCAAGAAAGGTAAGTTTGAGCAGTGTAAGTTTTTAAAAAGGATTATAATCTATGCGCGTTATTTTTCAAATATAGATCGGTGTTCTCTGCGCATCCCTTCCAATCAGCGAAAACGTGCAGTATGCCACGATCATGTTGCGGTTCTGCATATACCATCGTTTTTGTAATGCATTCAGCCAGGCGCGTAGCCAGAAAAAAATTTGGGGGGGGGGGGGGGGGGGGCGGAGTTTTCGGCCAAAGTGTCAGTAAATAAGAATTACCTGTAAGTACACACATATTTATATTTTTATATACTAGATATTTATAATTTTAATTATTTGAAATTTTTCTCTTTCCACACTGCTAAAAATTTTTGCTTAAATTTTAAACCATTTATTGGTTTACACAATTTTTAACCTTTTGTGATATAAATTCCAAACCTTTCAATCACCTACACAAATTCTCAATTTTGTGCGGTTTAGATTTAAAACTTAACTGGGATAAGCAAAAATACAACAAAAGTCGTATACGCAGCGAATATGTGTAGTTTTCGCACAAAATTCATGAGTGCGCCGTAGCTCAGTAGGCAGAGCATTGCGCACTGATTAAGATTTTTTTCGCGTATGCAGTTTTGTAGCTCGTTCAATTGTAGTGAACAAAGATATTAATCTTAACCTGCTAGAAGAATTACTAGATTTTTGGCAATTTTTTTTCTAGCCCATCAATAGCATTTTCTTCAATATAAAAATATTACGCTTATAAATTTGTATGGAAGATAATGCACTTGGTCGGGTAGTAAAAAAATTGCCAAAAATCGAGTAACTCTTCTAGCGGCTTAAGATTGGTATCTTTTTTGGAATTTTACTGAAAACTTAGAAATTTTGATGAAAGTTTTTCGAGTTTTCTTGAATTTTCATGTATTTTCCACAAAGTTCTTAACTTTGAGTTGCAGTATTTTTATTGTGTTTTTACTCGTACTTTCATACAAATATATTGAAATTAGTCAAAAGAAGTTATCCATCATCCACCTCAGGACTGTAATCTGGGCGTTGGAAGTCTGCATATAGTATGTTGGGACAAGCCAAAGCCATTGCATTTAAATGCAATATTAGGATACTAACACAACACCAAACGAAATCAACACGATACTCCGCACAAGTAGATCAAACCAAATCCTTTTTATTCCACCTGATTGATTTTATTATTCCTCTTTTGATCTGTTTGTCCGAAGTATGAATTCTTTTTCGTTCAAGCTGCACAAATCAGGCAGTTTGGTTGCGCAATTTATAATTTTTTTGTCTGTAAACAACCATTTACATGTTTTGATTTTTCATTTTTAAATTTGACTGTGTCAGATGATTTTGACAATCTCATTACCAAAAACAAATGCAAACACACTTAACCCTGTATCAAATGGCGGTGGTAGAATACTTGATCTTATGTTTGTATCCAATGATTTGAAAGCGTCTTCTACCGAAGATCATTATCCTCTTTCTGGTAATAGTTTTCACCATAAAGCACTTCGCATAATTTTTTAATTTTATGAATTTGATTGCATCAGTACGACTATCCAAATGCCATTAACTATTTAAAATGTTTTTATTAGGTCGCTTTCGTCGTATCTGTCCGCGGATTTTTGCATTCGATTTTAAACAAACTGCCTGTTGAGCTAGGGTCTTGAAATGTTTACCGTAGGTCAGGTCTCGATGACAATGCAATATTATGAAAAAAAAAAAATTACGATAGCTGGCGCGTGGGTCGCTATATTTCCAAAATTCGCATTTATGGTCCGATAAAGATATTTGAAAAGTTTCATTTCCAGAGATTTTGCTTTGGATTTTGAACTAACTTGCAGTTGAGCAATTTTCATCATCGTTCGCTTCGATAACAATGCATTATACGAAAAAAAATCAAAAATATTGATTAATTTCATAAATCCCATTTATCGTCCTATCTTGAGTTTAGTCGTTTAGTCTTATTGCCACAGATATTATATGGATTATAGCATGACGTTCGTTAGTTAATCTTCGGCGCCATCTGCACATTAGTGGATTATAGCATGATGCATAACTACAGGCGTATAGTGAAGCAGAGCATATTGGCCAAGCTGTTCGACAGCATCATTCATTCAAAACTTTTCCTTCACGTACGTAGCGTGCTCAGTCATTGCCAGCACGGTTTTATGTCAGGTGTATTAACCTTATTTTAGTCACGCACGAGATCGTTAAGGCATTTAACTGCCAGTCTCAGTTAGATGTTATATACACTGCAGGCGCGTAGTCAGAAAAAAATTTCGGGGGGCGGTTTGGCCAAAGTGTCAGTAAATAAAATTATCTGTAAATACACACATAAATTTTTATATTTTTACATATTACATATTTATACTTTTATTTATTTGAAGTTTTTCTCTTCCTACAAAACAATATTTATTTTTCTTGTTTGTTTTGTTGATATTGAGTAGACCCAGCTCATTCATCCTATTTGCTATGTTTTTTATTATGGCGTGATACAAAAAAATATTCTTGATCTTATTATTATAGGATTTACTTGATGATAGATTTCTTTCATGGCATTTTTATAAAGAGGTGGATAAAGCCGCTTTAAAACCGCACATGTTTTTTTAATTGATCTCTAGAATTTCAACAACTAAGAAAAAATGTATAGGTAATGTCTATACGAAATTACACTTTTCGAGAAACAACTTTTTTTTTAATGGAACACTTAAGTGAAAAGTTAAGTACTCGCTTGTATATTTTTTTTGTTGATAAAACGTTTGCCCGCTCTAAAAAAAAGTTTCATAGATTTATTGAAAAATGCCTGCGAGTTATTAACTTTTCATTAAAATACTCCTTTTTTTAACCTTTGTGTCAATACGATATACCCGGGTATGTATTTTGAACTTTTTCAGAATATAATCACTTTTGAAAATCCAGAATTCTAGTATTCCAAAAGCTATTAAAAAGCTTTAAATTCCACAAAAAATTTAAATGCTGGTTAATTTTTATAGGCGTGGCAAATCTTTTTTCAATTTCCTGCTTATTATATTAAATTTTGAATTTGAAGTTTTACTCAATGGTTATTGTAGTTCAATGTTGTAATGATGACGGCGACAATTTTGATTGCAGACCTGAAGTTGCTCCCTCGGCCGAACCATTTCGAGCACGTGGAATGGAACTGGGTGGAACAGAAATCTAAGAACTGACCGAAAATATCTCGTGTGCTGTATCGTTATTCGGGAAACAAATAGAAAAGCAAACCGATTCTTCGAAAAGTGGAATGAGAAGAATCCTCATAAAAAAAAGAATGGAAGCAGCTTACGACCAACGAATTTGACGCTTGGCTTAGTATTTTAATAACTGCGGGTGTAATGAGCATACAAATGATTTTGGAGCATAACACAATTTATTCGATTCGATAATGAGAATACGCGTTGTTTTTGTTGTTGTTGTAGCGCTACTTGATGATTTGTATTATGGGGGGACAAGCCGCATGCCGGACAAACATTAGGCAAGTCGGGGTTCAGTATGGATAGGTAAGAGTTTAACCTATTACAATATCCAGACCGGAGTTGAGCCAACATCACCCTAGTTGTTGTTGTTGTTGTTGTTAGCAGTGCTTCGCCCTGCCCAAAGGGCCAGTACACTCCTAGTTGTCATCGGGCTCTTCTAACGGAAGTCCAAGGAAACGCGCTGTTTCAACAGGGTTGGACTAAAGTGAGGGGGGAGTTAGAAGAGTATGTTCCGAAGAACACGAAAAGAGATGTTGCGTGTCATGGTGGACCATACCGCATGCAGGGCATGTGTTCGGTATGGTGGGGTTCAGTCTGGACAAATAGGCGTTCAGCCTATTGCAATATCCAGACCGAACTTGAGCCAGCATGACTCTAGTCTCCCTAGGAAGGACACGTTCTTCATTCAGAAGGAACTGCCTACTTAAAAGTTCCGCATGCTCGCTAACGTTGAGCATTTTAGCCTCCTGGTGAAGGTGAGACTCAGGAGACATAAGCAAACAGCCCGTCGCGGTTCTGATGGCAGACCTGCAATTTCCTCCAGTTGGTGTCGTGTAGGTTAGGTGACCATATGGGCACAGCATAATCAATAACCAGTCGGCCAATAGCCTTATAGGTGGCCAGCAAAGTTTCATTGTCTTTGCCCCAATTACTGCCGACCAGTGACTTGAGTATCTTGTTGCGGCTTTGTACGTTTGAAGCTGTTGCGGTGGCATGATTAGCGAATTTGAGGCTATTGTCGAATGTAACCCCTAGAATTTTGGGGTGGTTGACTGTAGGTAGTGGAACACCATCTACGTGGACATTCAACTCCTGCCCCATCTGCGCATTCCACGTGTTAAATAATGTCGCTGTAGATTTAGTCGGGGACAGTGTCAGGTTCCGCTCTGTGAAGAAGCTGGAAAGATCGCGCAGGTAGTAGTTGAGTCTAGTACATAGTTCGTCCGTGGAAGGTCCTTTGCCCGTGGCCATCACAGTGCAGTCGTCAGCGTACGAAACGAAGGAGCCCCCCTCTGGTGGAGGAGGTAGGCTCGAGATGTAGAAGTTAAACAGAAGGGGTGCAAGGACATCACCCTGCGGAACCCCTTGTCTAATTCTTCTAGGTCTACATCTCTCGTTTCGAAGCTGCACTGACGCCAGCCGACCGTTTAGGTAGTTGGCGGTCCATCGTTTTAGGCCGGCAAGAAGCGGTGTCTCCTCTAGGTCTTTCAGGAGTGTGGCGTGGTTGACTGTGTCGAAGGCTTTCGACAGGTCAAGTGCCACGAGAACCGTCCTGTGGTTTGGTTGGTGTTGGTTCAAACCGAAGTTAATCTGCGTCGTGATGGCATTCATTGCAGATGTTGTGCTGTGATTTTTACGGAAGCCATGTTGATGATTGGCCAGCTGCAGGTTTGACGTATAGTATGGGAGCAAGATAGCCTCTAACAACTTCACTACCGGCGAGAGGAGAGATATCGGACGATAAGAATCTCCTTGATTCGCCGGCTTCCCTGGTTGTAGGAGGGGGACCACAGTCGCATTGTTCCAGATATCTGGTATGACGAATGTGGTCAGTGAGAGGTTGAATAGAGCCGCCAAGTACTTGTGCCCCTCGTGGTCGAGGTGTTTCAGCATCTTCATGGCAATTCCGTCGGGTCCAAGTGATCTTCCTTATAGCTTCCTTAACCTCTGCGACGGAGACGACAATGGGGGCGGTTGTGTATTTGTGTTTGTGCGCACGTCGGACGGCTTATCTCTAGTCCTATCCGCAGGAGAATGTAGTATGCATTGCCGGCAGAATGAGCTCGCGCTTTTCCTGCGGTCCGATTTGACGCTTTCGACGAAAGCAAGGCCGACCTTGTCATTGTATTTGGTCAAGTTTAATAGGGCCTTGACTGTCGACCATAATTTGTCGAACCCGCCGGAGAGGTTGCATGACTCTAGGTGTTCTTTCCACTTGGTCAACTTGCGGTCATTGACAGTCCGACGGATTTTCGCGTTGAGATCTTTTATTCTTGGATCTGCGGGATTCAAGAATCTCACTTGGTCACGTTCTCTTGCCATTGCCGCGAATTTCCGGGATTCTGCCAGTTTAGATGAACCTGGCGGAGGCTGAATTGATGACTTTGCGAAACTCTTTCCCACCTTTGCGTACATCCGTCGATTTTGGTAGGTCAGCGAAGGATTGCTCTGTTAATTCCGTGAAGCGGTCCCAGTCCGCTTCACTAAAGTTAATGTACGTTAGTTTTTCTGTCGTTATGAAGTCGGACGGTCGTTCGATGTAGAGTAGGTGGTCTGATGCTAATGTAAGCATTGGTTGACAGTTTACGTGGCTGATTAGGCCCGCGTTGAAATGGAGATGTCTGGCGAGTTGTGGCAGTTACCTGCCACCCTAGTGGGGGCATCTCCATTCAATGTACAGAATGCCGAGTTGTCTATTTGCTCTGCGAGTGCGTGCCCTCTGCTATCTGCTGGCAAGTTGGAGTGCCAGAGATCGTGATGAGCGTTGAAATCAGCTAGGATGAGACAGTTATCGCCCCTTAGCAACGCACTAATATCAGGGCGATAATCGCGGGGACAGCACGTAACAGGGGGAATGTATATATTTATTACTCGCAGGTCGACGTCGCCTGTCCGGACTGCTATGCCCTGGAATTCAAGGGTAGAGTCCCTGGGCTCAACGTCCGGGGCAAATAGGTTATACTGTACAGTATGGTGTGTGATGAATGCAAGGCCGCCCCCATGACCGCTGGGACGGTCTTTCCTATGTACATTGTACCCATCTCGAGTACGTAAGTCCGAGTTGGCGTTCAGTTTGGTCTCCTGAATGGCGGCCAGTTTAATGTTCTTCGACTTCATAAAGTCTGTTATCTCCGCGATCTTTCCAGCTAATCCGTTGCAGTTCAGCTGTAGGATATTGAAGTGTGTCGGGAGGGAGGGTGAAGGCATGCGGGGAGTAAGGGACGGATGTGCTTGCCTAGATGGAGGTAGGCTTAGTCCCAAGCTGTGACGCAGTCTAGGATTCAGCGTGCCTTGGCCGATGTTGTGTGGCGTGGAGGGCGGCTGAGTACTGCAGCAAGGGACCATAAATGCATCCGTCCACATATGGATGTGGCACAGGCCAAGGCAGTTATTGCACTTAACCGATGCCGCAGGCGTATATAGTCTTTGCCGACAAACAGTGCACGTAGTGAAAGGTACTAGGAGGTTATGTTCCTGACCCACGTGCATGCTGGAAGTAGGGGAGGGCGAGAGTGGGGACTGAGGTGAGGCGGGAGCAGTAAGGCTGCTGGTCGTGGAGACCGGGCCACTGTTGTGGCCATTTGATGATGGTAGGTGCGGTGTGTGTGCGCCAGAGCGACGAGAACCGCGGGACGCGCTTGCGCGCGAACAACAAGGTGCCTCAAAAGTACTGAAAAAAGTACGGGTTCTGGGGATGGCAGGGTTAAGCCCTGAGCATCCAGATCTGTGCAACCATCTCTTGCATTTACTGCATTAGACGGAATGTGAACATTTGACATATATTTTCTTCCAGCAGACGCAGCAGATACAGTATCTTGGTCCGGGGTTGGTTTCGATACCAGCCCGTAACAAGAGACATTGGAGCACCCAGCTGCAAGGGATTGCTCCGAGGATTACAATTTAGGGGTGGGACTGGACAAATTGGACAGGGTTACACTGAAATAACAGCCCTTGGCCGGGTAAAACCCGGGTCATTCCGGTACGTAGAACCGGCTGTTGTGGGAATGCACCCTAGTCTCCCTAGGCAGCTCGCGCTCCTCTTCGGCAACGGGTTGTATTGTTGCCTGAAGAACGGCGTTCGCCGGGAGAGAGCCGACAAAGGAATTTACCGAATTCGTATGGATGAGGGCGAGGGCCTGCCGGTGCACCTTAGGATCAAACGGCGTGGAAATCAGGTGCCGGATCTCATCGAAGTGTTTGCGTTGATGGCTCCTTATGCTCCTGGGGGGCGGATTCTCGTTGACCAGGCGTCTGTTCGGATGCTGCGGTTTGCAACAGTTGAACAGGAATTGCCTGGTCAATATCTCGCTATGCTCTTTAACGCCGAGCATTTTCGCTTCATTATGAAGGTGGTGCTGAGGAGACATAAGAAGACACCCAGTGGCGGTTCGAAGGGCGGTGTTCTGACAGACAAGCCTCGTCCAGTGTGTGTCAGCTAGCCCCGGCGTCGATATTAGCGTCGCGAAGTTCAGTACCGGCTGACCAATTGCTTTGTATGTAGCTAGTAACGTTTCTTTGTCTTTACCCGAAGTGCTGCCAGCTAGCTACTTGAGGATTTTGTTACGGCTTTGGACTTTATTGGCAATTGCGGTTACATGAGCGCCGTATTTGAACATGTTATCAAACATCACCCCTGAGATTTTGGGGTGTGAGATAGTTGGTAGCTTGACACTATCAACGTAGACGTCTAAATCCATGTTCACTTGCGTTGTCCACGTCGTGAATAGGGTGGCCGACGACTTATTCGGAGACAATGCCAAGTTTCTCCCGGCGAAGAATTCGGACACGGCTGGGAGGTATGACTTTATACGAGAACAGAGTTCTTCAACGGAGGGGCCTGTTTCCACAATCGTACAATCGTCGGCGTAAGAGACGATCGAGACACCCTCTGGTGGGGGGGGGAAGTTTCGATACATAATAGTTAAACAGAAACGGGGATGGGACACCACCCTGTGGCACCCCTTGTTTAACTATTCTGGGTTTTGATCTGGCGCCTCTGAATTCAACCGACGATTGACGGCCACTCAGGTGTTGGCAGTCCAACGTTTAGGACAGGGGGGAAGGGACGAGTCTTCAAGGTCTTTCACTAGTTGTGCATGGTTGACCGTGTCAAAAGCTTTGGCCAGGTCAAGCGCAACTAGCACTGTCCTGTGGTTTGGACGCTTTTGGGTTAATCCGTCCCCTATCTGAGTGGTGATGGCGTTCAGCGCGGTGGTGGTTCTGTGGTTTTTGCGAAATCCATGCTGATGTTCGGCGAGCCGCAGGTTTGCGGTGAAATACGGTAATAAGATAGATTACAACACCTTCACTACTGGCGAGAGGAGTGATATCGGGCGATATGACTCCCCTACGGCAGCTGGCTTGCCAGGCGTTCTCAGCGGCTTGTCACTGATAAGGCAAATATCGGAGCTATTTTTAATGCTCAGTTATAACTTACGAAAGTATTTTAAGCCATACTAGAAGGTAACAGTCGATAAGCAATTATTTCCCTATCTATAGCAGACAAAATTTACTCAGTATCTAACCTTGAAGCCAGGGAAATATGGTCTTAAGGTTTGGTGGGTTTGAGATAAATCGTACGTGCCAAAAAAAAGGAAAAGTGTAATACTTCTTTCTACAGTGCACTACAGGCAAAAAGTCTCCGATATCAATAATAAGCCAGTTATTATTCAACGTCATTCAACAAGCAAAATGTGTTCTACAAGTTGCAATAAACCTGTTTGTGTTGAGCACAGTATTATATACAAGGGTGGGCATCAGCTTAGCACCTGCTAAGTGACCATATAGCCCAAGAGGCAGCGGCTTTTTTTTCAACCAATTTTATAAAGGATGAGTTTAAAACTATGTGTTGTAGTCACGTTCCCAATAACGAAACCGACCGTCAGTCACAATACCATCGGTGGGTGCGCGGGTGGGAGGCTGCGGAAGTCGTGAAAAAAAGCACTTTCTGAACCAATTTTATAAAGGCTGAGCTTTTGTATATATAAAATATATGTTATTAAGAAACTAAAACCAACCGTCAGTCATTCCGCGGGCGGTGGATTATGCGTCAGTCAGGCACCTGAACTTGACAAAAAAGTGCAAATTTCAACCAATTTTATAAAGGCTGAGCTTTTGTATATATAAAATATATGTTATTAAGAAACTAAAACCAACCGTCAGTCATTCCGCGGGCGGTGGATTATGCGTCAGTCAGGCACCTGAACTTGACAAAAACGTATGAGCGCACTCATGTAATTGATGACTTTTCTCCAATAGAACTCAGTTGATGGTTGTTATCATATCTGTATTAGTTCAAACTATATTACAGGTTTCAAATGAGCTTCTTATGTTTAAGCCAAATTAGGCACATATGTACATTAAGGCGCCTCACGCTCCATACAAAAAAAAATGGACACCCTGTTTCCATCGGAATTATAAACTTCAATGTATTCTAAGACCTTGGTCAAAATATTTTGAAAAAATATTAAGATTTACCGGAGCTAAACCGCGTTAAAAAAACGCTAAAAATATCGTTTTTTATGTATAAAAGGAGTATGAAAAAATATTTTTTAATAAAAAGCACCTGAGATGATGAACTAGCTGGAGTACAAAAGGTAAGCATAAAAAAGTTTGCAAATTGTACCAACGCAATCCAAATAATAAGATGTATGATGCTGTTTTTGGTCATATTTCGAGGGGTAGGTTTGTGGAAAACTTTAATAACTCATCCAATTATTAACGGATTTAGACGATTAGGATATCATTTGAAAGGTATTTTCGAGATGTTGCCATTTCTGCAAAATTTAACCCTTTTTGGTCCAATTTCACACATTGCGAATATTAGCACACAGGTACACAATAATAGTATTGATAAAATTTTTAAACTTTTTTATGATTACCTTTTGCACTCTATAATCTCAGATGCTTTTTATTAAAAAATATTTTTTCATACTCCTTTTATACATAAAAAACGATATTTTTAGCGTTTTTTTGACGCGGTTTAGCTCCGGTAAATCTTAATATTTTTTCGAAATATTTTGGGAGAGTCCTTAGAAAAGAGTGAATTTTGAAATTCCGGTGGAAACAGTGCAACTTTTTTTGGCGAGGCACCTTAATGTACATATATGTATAAAATGTTGCATGCGATTGCAAAACTGATAAATCGGCACTGTTAAAGATTCTTCAGAAGCAGACCGATTGTAACCCACCAAGTAATTGCGATGTAATTATTTATGACGGCTTTTTTATCATGCATTCCATCAAAGACGTACCATTATCATTCAGTAAAATTTCTCAAAAGCTAATGCAAGTCTTTACCACAAATACTGCCAAAACTGTGATAATTACATTCGACCGCTACATATTTCCGTCTATAAAAGACAATGAACATTCATTAAGAAATAGGATCAGAGGACAGCGTTTCCAAATAAATGGCCCTGACCAAATACGTCCGTCAAATTTTTCAGAGGCATTAAAAAACGTATATTTCAAAGAAGCGCTTATTGAGTTTCTTATTGAAGATTGGGCAAATGATTGCATGGCACCGTGGATCGGAGAAAAAACAATTATTGTCAATTATATGGAATGCTATAAATATGAGGCTAATCAAAATAAAGTACAACGAACACTAAAGCCATTGTTGACATGTACAGGTCACGAAGAAGCGGATACTAAAATAATTTTCCATGTCTGTCACTTGAATTCTGATACTCAAGTTACAATACGCTGCTCTGATACAGATATTTTAATCATTATGCTGGGAAATATGAATTTCATCGAGAAGAATGTACAAATATCGATGCCTGTTGGAACCGGAAATAATCAAAAATTCATCGATGTCACCAAATTGTACGAATCACTGGGTCCTAATTTAAGTTCTGCATTACCAGCATTCCATGCCTTTACGGGATGCGATTTTAATTCGGCATTTTACCGTAAGGGGAAAAGAAAGCCGTTCGAAATTCTCCGGAAGTCTTCAACGTACATACAAGCATTCAGCAACATTTCACAAATTCCAAATTGTAACCTCGATGAATTGCTTACAACATTGGAAAGCTTTGTTTGCAAATTATATACATTCACAGGAATGGATGATATTAACATGTCCCGTGTTGTTTCATTCACTAAAACATATGGCAATGACGATGGCTGCAATCCACTTAACTTGGAAAAAAAATGGATGGCTCTTTATTTCCGCCTTGTAGAGCCGAGCTGCGACAACATTTTTTACGTACGGCATACATCGCTCATCTTTGGAGTCATGCTCATCTACCCGAGCCTACCACGTTATTGCCCACTGAGTATGGATGGGAGGAAAAAGATGGCAAATATTTGTTTAAATGGTTTGTGGGTGATCAATTGCCAACCTTGACATTAATCCTGAAGGTATGAACAACTTTCCTAATTTGGAAAAATGTATATTATCAGTATATTTTTCTTTTTACTTTTACAGACGACGATGAGACCGAAGCAGATGGAGTGTGCAATATAACAATTGACAGCTCAGATGATAGCACTAGTTCCGATGAAGATGATAGTTTATGAATTTATCCATTTAAATGTACCTGTAGTTTATGCTGTATATAAACAATAAATTAATAAAAATATATATGAAGTAATATTACTACCTGGCTGTCATGAATCTTTAGTAAGTCTTAAAAACCTTTGTGGGAATTAATAAATATTATAGTTTCAACTAAAAGAAGTGTGATAACAATCATCAACTGATTGTCTGTTGAATAGAAAATCCAACGCATCGTATAATTACATAAGTGCGCTCATACGTTTTTGTCAAGTTCAGGTGCCTGACTGACGCATAATCCACCGCCCGCGGAATGACTGACGGTTGGTTTTGGTTTCTTAATAACATATATTTTATATATACAAAAGCTCAGCCTTTATAAAATTGGTTGAAATTTGCCCTTTTTTGTCAAGTTCATGTGCCTGACTGACGCATAATCCACCGCCCGCGGAATGACTGACGGTTGGTTTTAGTTTCTTAATAACATATATTTTATGTATACAAAAGCTCAGCCTTTATAAAATTGGTTCAGAAAGTGCTTTTTTTCACGACTTCCGCAGCCTCCCACCCCCGCACCCACCGCAACCAGACTGACTGACGGTCGGTTTCGTTATTGGGAACGTGACTACAACACATAGTTTTAAACTCAGCCTTTATAAAATTGGTTGAAAAAAAAGCCGCTGCCTCTTGGGCTAATATACGTATACGAAAAGCGAGCGCACAGCTACTTCTTCGTCAAAATCAACGACAACCACATTTAGTTTGATTTCAACACTCGTACGGTGAGGGTGTGTCGCACGCAGTGTTGCCATTTTAGGTTTTTTCAAGCTAGATTTAGCTTTTTTTTCGTTTAGCCGGAAAAAATGTAATTTAGCTTCTAACTTTTTTTAGCCTTTTTTCGATTTTTTTTTAGCTTTTTTCTAAGATTAATAAAATGCGATAGTATAAAAATTGTTAATCTAGTCTCCACAAAGTATGTATGGATGTATACTGTGTGGTCCGCTTAACACTGAATGGCAGCACGAACAATCGATTATTGCACTGTTCTTTTCACCGCCAACATTTACATGTATAAATGCAAAATAATTTTCGAACATTCCTAACGATTCCCGCCGCGTTGTTGCATCGAGTAAAATTTGCAGAAATATGGAAAGGTAAGTTAAAATTGTACATTTTAATGAAAAAATTTTTAAATTTATGTTATTATACCTATTAGATATTTTAAAAAAGCTGTGCCGGCTTCAATAGAGACATCTTCGAGTGAAGTCGACAATTTGAATGAAGTTGAACCGAAAAATACTAAAAGGTAAGTGCGTATATACATACCTATGTATGTGTGTATGTTTGTATGCACAAATGCATTGCATACTTTCAAGAAAGTTCTAAGAGTTTGCCGTTTAACGTAAATTTTATCAATAAAAGCAAAGAAAATCACATTTATTTTCGTTTATTGATAAATTTAACGTTAACATGCAGCCCTGAAGTAACTATTGTGAAATAAATAGTTGTGTATTAAATAGGTGTTCCCTAAGAATTGATTTACAAACATCCGAGAGTGAAAGTTCGTGCAGCTATTCAGATGAGGAATCCCCGCGCAGAAAGACCAAAAGGTATTATATTCACATGCAGGGTTTATTGTTTTTTGTATTAAATTACGTTTTTTTGTGGCGCAGATATACCCAACAAGTGAGAAAAGCTTGGTTCAGCGATAAAAGGTTTAAAGATTGGATATATGAATATGATGACAAAATATTGTGTAAGTTTTGCGGCTGTAAATTGATACCAAAATTATGCACTTTTATAGCGCATGCAAATACGAAAAAACACAAAGCAGCTGCAGGTCCATTTTTAAGAGGAAAGCAGGCAACAATTCCTTTTAAAGCTGTTGGTATTATTTATGATACAAAGCGAGCCGAATTAGCTAACGCACTTTACGTCGCTTCACACACAGCTATCTGTTCCATAGATCATTTATCTACGATTCAAAGAAACTCGTTTCATGATAGTTCAATAGCTACAGGAATAAAACTGGCTCGATCAAAATGTAGTGCTTTAATTCGAAATGTGCTATGTCCATATTTTAAAAATCGGTTACTTTCTGATATTGGTAGCAATCCATACAGCTTAATTATTGATGAATCGACAGATATAAGCGTTAAAAAGTACCTCGGAATAGTTTTAAGATATTATAGTGCTACCAGCAAATCAATTGTTAATTTCTTAAACTATCAGTTATCGAGGATTGCACGGCAAAAGGATTAGTAGATTCAATCTTAAAAACATTGAGTGAGTTTGGGTTAGATGTTAAAAACTTAAGGGGCTTAGGAACAGATAATGCTAGTGTTATGGTAGGCAGAAACCGAGGCGTGATTTCTTTATTAAAGCAACATCAACCTAATATTGTTTTAGTTCCATGTGTTTGCCATTCGATCCAATTGGCTGTTTCGTCTGCTTCGAAATTACTTCCCAATAAAATTGAATTTTTGATATCAGAAACATATAACTGGGTTTCTAAATCCGCAAGTAGACAAAAGAGCTATTCCATGTTATATGCTGCCATAAATGATGGGCTAGAACCTTTACAAATGGTTAGAGCCTGCTCTACTAGATGGCTGTCTATCGAAGTTGCCGTTAAAAGAGTAACCAGTCAATGGTTGGAATTGGAAACGCACTTTGGTATTGCTGCAACAGTGGAATGCTGTCATAAAGCGAAGCTGTTGGCAAATCTGTACACTGACGAACATTTTGCTTATTTACTGTTCCTTGGCCCTATATTAAAAGAAGTTCAAATGGTGAATAAGCTTTTTGAAAGCAATTCTGTAGACCCCCTCAAGATGTTCAGTGACTTAAAGTATCTACTTTCAAATCTTTGCTCACTTGTTACTTACTCCTCAGAAACTTTTGACCCCTTGTCTTCTCCGTTGTTGCCGTTATTAATTCCTCTTCCTTGTTTCAATTACTCTTTTGAGGAGTTTATGAAAACAAACATTACTGATATAGATACAGAAAAAAATATACGAGATAACTGCCGTAGTTTTCTTATTAAACTAATAGAGGAATTACGCCAACGTTTGCCAAGTAACATCGACACTTTGAAAAATATTAATTTCTTTTCTATGGAAAAAGCACTGAGCGCTGTAAAAACAAACATATTTGATAGTTTCAAACAAGAAAAATGTAGATATACATCTGACGAGATAAGTAACATAGAAATGCAATGGAAGAAATTGCATATAATCGAATGGGAAGGCATAGATTCTACAGTTGCATTTTGGACACAGGTTCGGGAGTATAAGAATGCGTTCGGGGAAAATCCTTTTGCCAGTCTTTCTAATTTTGTTTTTGAATTTTTAGTTCTGCCGCTGAGCAATGCGGAGGTTGAGCGTATTTTTAGTACGATGAATAATGTAAAAACTAAGGTGCGAAATAGGACTAGTACTACAATGTTAAATGCAATTTTATGTATAAGGTATGGACTAAAAAAAGAAAAGAAGTGCTGTCATGACTTTGTCATAACAAAAGATCTCATTAGACTCATGAACAATTCTAGTATTTATTCTTATTCCTCGGATGATGAAGAAAATTTTGACATAGAAATATAATAAGACTTTTAAAGCCCAATCTAATATAAACGCATTGCGGTAACTTTTTGTCAAAAATGTCTCATGTACATACAAGTTGTATGAAAGTAACATAAATTAATTTGCGTGCGTGAAAACCTAATTTGATTTCCAATTTTGGTTCCGCGTGACACCAGGGTTTGACATATACACACATTTTTTTATTAAGAAAACTTGTGTTTATATCGGTTTGAGCAAAAAACGTCGTTAATGTTCGTGCGTTTATATTAGGTTGGGCAGTTAGTAAAAGGCGCATTTTCTATTTTGTTAACTTGAAGTGGAAATAATTTTATGAAATACAAATTGCAATGTTTCATAGCTTTATATTTATGTGATGCAAAGCAATATTTACTTTTATGAAATTGAAGTATGTACAAATTAAATTTAATGTTTTACTACATGTGTAAAATAGTTATGCTAAGTATTGTTTTTTTGCAATGAAAATAACTAATAAAACGTAAAGCTGGCGTTTTACTTTTAGCTTTTTTTTAGCCGTAAAGTTTTTGTTTTTTTTAGCTTTTTTTTTTATCCATCTAGCTTTATTTCTGAAAATGTTCTGGCAACACTGGTCGCACGGCGAAGCACTCAGTTTTAGTACAGAGGATGATCGAACAGTACGTAAAAATGAATGTTAAGTTTTTTAGGTTGGGTTGGAAGTTGAGTTGAAGACTTAGTATTCTCAGTATTTTAGTTAGATTATTACATATAGTATTAGATATGTGACAGATTTCAATTACAAAATAAGATCTCTCAATATTTCCAATCCTTTAAAGATGTCAAAAATGTTATGAGCAAAGATTTCAAGATTTAAATAAAACTAAGCCCTTAATAAATTTTGTTAAAAATTAAGTTACCAGATGAGCTCGAAATGTTTCAGAATGACTTCACACTGATGATCACTTGGAGGAGCTTGTTGGATCCTCCCCCAGCGATTGACGCTGCTGACTTTAATGAACCCTTAAACCAAATATGTCGGAGTGGGCCCACTAAAGCTCCCTCTCTTTCAGCCGTTAATTAAGGCTTAGAATAGGTTATGTACCGAATATCAAAGGCTTGTTTAACGTTGCCCGGAGTACACGAGCGTGGACGTAAGAGTAGGGATTGAGTAGAGTATAGCAAGCCCCACTAAACTCCATTGCACTCCTTTTAGTTCAATAAAATAAAATAAAAATAATAAACAAAATGTTAAAATTCAATTCAACCCCAAAACATAAAAAGTCTATTAGGAAATATATTTAATTAAATCATCGTAATTTAAAACAAAATTTGAAACTTTTATTCTAAGATGCTCTTCCAAGTGTTCATCAGTAAGTTTGCTTCGATAATCACTTTTTATCACTTTTTTTTATTATTAATCGTTTTTTCATCAACACTTAGGGTATTTACTTCTCTGTGTTGTGAAGCGAAATGCCTACTTAAGCCTTGCTTGCTGACGTAATTCAATACTTTTCCGCAAATCAAGCATTGCGGCTTACTTATAGCGTTTAAAACAAAAAAAAAATCCATTTCCCATTCGACCTTAAACATTTTCGTAAACATGTAAGTACATATTTTACGATCGCCCACTGTCTGACGTTGTTGTTGTTAGTCTGATAGCAACTGCGCGTGGTACGTGTTACCTTCGCAAGCGCTAAAATCCATTGTTTACTTCTACTAGTTTGGCATCTTTTTTTTCAGCCATTTTGCGAATTTGAGTGTAAGGCAGTGGATGATGGTACTCGGATGAGTGAAATAAAGGATCAGTGACGGGGACTTTCGACTAAATTTTACACAAAACCCTAAAATGCAAAAAGGAGTTAAACTTAGTACGAAATTTTCAAATAGTACCTATATGTTGCTCCAGTTTTAACTGAGCATTCAATTTTTAAAAATGTAAAATCTGCCAGCTAGTATTTGATTTATTACTTATTTTGCTTAGGCAAAGTAAAACTTATCATATATCTATTCGTCAGCTATAATCACGGAGATTCAAGATTTCTTAACGTGACTTTTCGTATCTATGTGATATATTTCCATTATGTAGACTATGTTTTTACCATTTGTTACGTTGTTTTTTAACATTTTCGAAACTTTAATAAATTTTTCAGCAACAACAAATTGCCTTTTTATTTGAAATAAGTCTATCTCTAAAAGTTAAATTAATTAAATGAAAGCTGCAAAAAGTTGCTAAACGAAACACAAAAAGGAAGAAACTAAAACAGAACAATTTCGTACAATTCTTCTATCTTATAACTTTTAAATAATTAACTATATAATTTTTCCCCCTCCGTATTATCATTTCTAGCACAGATGAATGTATTTTGATACGTATCCTAATATGTTTTGTATAGTTTTAGCAGTTGCCATATGGCGTACAAATTTCCCAGGTCGATCCTATTCAATGAAATTTGTGATGGAAAACACTCACCACATTAAAGCAGTACATTCGTAGATCGGTGGCAGTCAACAAACCAAAATCAAAGGCTTTAAGTTATAATATTTGCTCGTATAATTTAAATAGGCCTATAAATGTCTACTACTATGAACACTCCTCTTTCATTCTACCATAAATAAAAATAAAAATAAAATAAAAATTACGTTCAAAAAAATGCAACCCTGCCTAGTAGACTTGACAGCTCACCGACAGACAAATTCAAAGTTTTCAACAAACTGCTAGTAAGTATAGTTCAATAAGAATTTTAATTAGATTTTTGTTATTTTAAGTGTTTTTATTATTCTTTTTCTTCCAGATTTACCGGAGATCAGGAGACAACAACAACTGAATTTATTTCAAGCCAAATTTTAATCTATATTTCTTTTCATTTCAGATTTTTAGCCAGGAGTTGCTGCCGACTCAGCCACAATCCATATTTTTTAATTAAATTTTGTCTTTTTTCCAGGTTTTACTTGAGTGGCAAGCAATTTTTATATCAGTGAAGGAAAGTTACGATTTGTATGTAAGTATTTATTGAATTTGCAAATCTTCAAGTTACTTAATATTTGTTTCATTTCAGCAATATGCCTCAAAGAAAATGTGTCCGGAAGTGTCCTTTGGGAGTTCCCCTTCACGCATTTCCCCCGAAAGAAGAAATGCCCAGGTGAGTAATACTTTTATACAGATGTCCATATTGTGTGATTGTGTTGTTGTGTTTTCCGCACACCCAAAAAGGGTAAAACTTTCCATCGAACGTGAAAAGTGAAAAAGTGTGCGTACCGTGGTACGTTGCCACGGTTCAGGGAACCACCCGGAGTTGGCATGGAAATGTGTTCTGCACATAAATACCATGGATCACGCCCCGAATTGGGGATATGACCGGGGTAAATTTTCGGTTTTTACTAATAACTTTTCACTGAAACAAAATATTACCTCTCGAGATTTTTGGACGTGTATAAACACTTGACGTTCGATGGAAAGTATTACCAAAAAGAGTTTAACTTTTTAAGACCGCCACCGAGTAGTAATAAGTTATTCTATACTACCGTATGTAACTGCTAAAAATATCGGGAAAAGTGGTTGTTATCACATTAATAGGGTGTCCTGAAAAATGAAAATGTGTTCTGCGCAGAAATACATGGGGATAGTGTAGCCGGTGTTAAACCGGCTGAGGGTTGTTTCTTTGAAGCGCGGCCGAAGGCCCCCTATGCGGAAAGGTGTTCTGCACATAACTGCTATGGATCGAGCCCCAATTTGGGATTTGACCTGCCCATAACTTATGACGTGTTTTATCATGGTGGAGGTCTTAAACAATAATCAAAAGTAGGCAAATCTATTGTTGTTGTGGTTGTGTTGTGGTTGTTGTTATCACATTAATAGGGCGTGCCACTGGCGGGTAATGTTTATTAACAATGGGGTGGTTTTTTTTACATAGGCTTCTTTGTTTTCGAAGCAAATTCCCCCTAAGATAATTAAGTACTTAAATTAGTTTAATACTTAGGTAATAAGTAAAGTAAGTTTCAACAATTATATTTCTATTTGTTTATTTTTTTTTTGCAGAAACAAATTACTGGTCTGACGAATCAGAATAAGTATAACATATGTTTTTTTTTAAATTATTATTTTTTCCACGAGCTTTATTTTGTTTTGCTTTCTTAAAATGCATTTGGTTTTTATTTTTTCACTTTTTATTTTGCTTGAATTTTGTTTTTTGTTTTTCATTGACCGTTTTCTTAACGCAGTAATATTGAGAAAACCGCCCATTCTATACCACATTAGTGACCGAAATTTTTTTATAGGCGCCTTGAATGGATGCGGCTGTTGGGCGTAAGTGGTTCAGCAGAACAGTTGAAATATCTTTTCGCGTGCCATCGGCATTTTTCTTTACGGATGCTGAAGGGGAGGATCCTTTTAAAGGACGCTATTCCGGATTTAGAATTAAGTATATATTCACCTACGGTGGAATTAGAAAGGGAAAACTACGGCTATAGTAGCTTAGGGATAGGTAGCTTAGATTACCCCGCCGTTCAAGAACCTGTTATAGAGCTAGGTATCGCAGATTTCATGCCATTAGACTTACCAACAAATGCTGAAAGTACCTCTACTTCAAACAGCGATTTGATTGAAGTTGAGGTCTTTCATGAGCCCATCCAACCCGTTAGGCTTGAAGAAATTTCTTCTCCTTTAGTTAGTTCAGGGATTATATGTCGGCAATCAAAATGTGAGGATGTTTTAACTGATGGGACTCCTAGAAAGAGAAGACATGAGGAAGTTGAAAAAGAAAATAATAATGAGGAGCTAGAAAGACTACGCAATCGGGTGGCATTTTTAGAAAGAAAGTTAGAAAGTTTAGAAGAAAGTACTAGGGATAGGCATTTCGCAGAGCTTTGCAGCCAATTACCTCCATATCTTGCGGTATGTGTGAGGAACAGTATTAAGAATAGATCCCGATCTCCTAAGGGACATCGTTTTGATAGGGAAGTTGTAACCCTGGCTCTTGCGGTAAAGTTTATTTCACCGGTTGCGTATAGATATTTGAAGCCGAATATGGATTGGCCTTCTAGGAGAACTCTTGAACAATTTGTTCAAGGATGGTCACGTTCCCCTGGCTGCACCAATAGCAGTATAAGAGCCCTGGTGCTAAGAAGTCGGGGTTTTACCGACGCTCAAAAGTACGTTTCGCTATGCTGCGACGAAATGTCCCTGAAGATCAATTTACAATATGAGAGGAGTAGAGATTTAATTATAGGGCTGGAAGATTACGGTGATGAGAACCGGACTTCTAGAATAGCTTCCAGTGTTCTTTGTGTCTTGGTTCAAGGTATTGGTTGGGAGTCTTGGACCCATCCATTAGCATATTTTTTTGTTCATAAAACTTGTGAAGGAGATGTTATGAGAAGTTATATATTAGAATGCATAAGTCAGCTCCAGGGTATTGGTCTTCATCCCTGCCATTTAGTCTGTGACCAAGGGTCAAACTTTGTCAGCTTCGCCAAGATAGTAGGAGTTACAACAGATAGGCCTTTTTTTGAAGTTAATGGCGAACAAATTTTCCTTTTCCACGATCCTCCCCATCTCTTAAAAAGTACACGAAACTGTTTGGAAAACGAGAAAAATAGAGTTTTGATTAACAACCGCCCCGTAGATTGGCTGGATATAGTACGTCTGCACGACCAATGCTCTATATCTAGCATTAAATGTACCCACAAATTAACGGCTTCCCACCTTAGACCCAATAATTTTGAAAAAATGAGTGTGAAGTTAGCTTCGCAGGTATTCAGCAATTCTGTGGCAAGTGCTATGTTTGCTCTATACAGCTCCGGGTCTCTAAATACTTCTAAGTCTCCATCGTTTTTAAATACAGCAGAATTTGTACTACTTTTCGACAAACTTTTTAATATTTTCAATAGTTATACATTTGGAGCAATCGGTAATTTTAAAGAACCTTTTAAAGGAACTGCGGACCAGTTCAACTTTCTAGAAGAAGCCAAAACCTTTATTTCGTCCATCAAAGTTTATAGAAACGGGAAGGACATAACTAATACATATTCTTTTTTAAATGGGTGGCTCAATAATATCAATTGTTTGAAACGATTCTGGGTTTTTTGGACCCAAAAAGGATTTTTTCACCTCATGACGAGGAAACTATGCCAGGACAAAATTGAAAATTTCTTCGGACAAATTCGTAGAGGGGGGGGATATGATGCAAGGATAACTCCCCAGCGATTTACGTATTTGTTCCGGCAGACATGGAGCATGGGCTACCTTGATTGTGTCAATAAAGGGAATTGCGAAATGTTGCCTGATAGGTTGGAACTGGCTTCGAATAGCGCTCTTCAGCTAGCCAGTAACGACGTTTTAGTAAAAGATACTTCCTGGCAAAACTTCCAGGGTTTGCCCAGACCTTCCCTACCCACATTTCATGATATTCAAATAGATGTGAATATCGATATCGATGAAAGCAGCTTTCTTCATCGAAACGCCTTTATTTATTTCTGTGGCTATTTGTATTACAAATACCATAAACTCCACAAATGTTTAACACCCTTACCGAACTTTGAAGTCGGCATCGCCGAAAAAGATTTCTTCTTCACGAAAGAAAAGCAATACAGCAACTGCCACCTTGTCAAACCTCCGTCCGATTTTATTGATTTTATTCAAATCTTAGAAAATATATTTTCAGACAATTTTGACTCTACTTGTCATAGGGAGAACTTTTCTCATATTCTCCTAGAAAAAATGTTAAATGTAAACCCCTATTTTTGCTGTGAAAATTGCGATCCTCACTATATAAAGTGCTTATTTATCAGAATTCGGACATATTTTTTGTTAAACTCGTTTAACAGAGATGCAAAACAGCCACATTTTAAAAACGTCAAATTCCTTTGTATGACACACAGATAATTTTTCTTTAATTTTACTATTTATCTCGGTTGAAATGCAGTTTCGTGTATTTTGTTTTCTATAGGACCGGTATCTCCACCAATGTCTTATAGGTATTTTGGTTGGGTTTCACTGTAGGTGATTTTTGAAATGTTTTTATGTATTTATTATTTATTTAACATGTTATGAAATGTACCTGAATTGTGCAATCTTTTGTTTTGTTGTAGTATTGTAGTACAATTTTATTTAATGAATTCTTTTCTTTGTTGCCTTAGTGTATTTTATGTTTGTAAATATTTATATGGGTGAAAATAGGCCTCCAGGGGAACCGAACACCCAAAAAAATTCGGTAACGCGCCTATATTGCAACCTCATAGGCATATTTGTCAACTTTTTGCAGTTACATGTGTATATAACACGAAATATTTTATGTCGGTAATTGGCAAAAATAAAACAAATATGTTTATAGGTGGTGTGGAAAAGCAATACTACTTTATCTTTGAACAAATTTAAATAAATATTTCACTCTAACAGCAATACGCATCATCTTCTTATTTCATCTCAGCTTACATATGCAAATGCATCGAGGCGAGACAATAGATTGTACACATTGTGCTAAAAAGTTTGTACGACCTAAGGATTTGGAAGTTCATATAGGCTTTCACACGGGTGTCTATCCGTTTGCTTGCTCTATGTGTGATCGAATAAAGGGGCATCTCAATTATCATGAAAACCGTCATTTGGGTGTACGCTGTAAATGCGAACAATGTGTAAATGTAAAAAATTTAATACCTATGGATGTAAATTTATAAACAGTGCTTACACTGAATTAGCAGCTTTTGGTCTGATAAAATTAGAGTACAAGACAAATAAATACGTTAGTCTACGTTTCGTTTATTTACTCGTACGTTAGTTTACACTTAACTTTAGAATATGATTAATCTTGTCTACGTTTCCTCTCTGAGTTACCACTTCTATCATTCTTATCCTCTGATCGCTTGGGTGCCTTTTTGGCCATGTTTAAAAACTGATCCAAACCGAAGGGATCCTCTTCCTTCTCAAACTGCACTGGTCCTGAACGTTGAGCAGCACTTTGTGTATTTACTATTCCATCCAAGTCTCCACCATAGGCATCATTATCCAACTGTTTGCTTGGACGATATAAGTGTGAAGCCAATGAATTCGAATCACGTCATGGTTTATCGTATACATTGTATACCTCGTCATCACCATAGCCCGAATCCATACCCTTTGTGGTATTAAATAGACCCTGACCGAAGAGTGTTTCGCCATTACCAGTTGTCTTCGCAGGCATACCCAATGCTATTTGCTCAGCAATTTCGAAATTTCCTTGCGACATTGTTCATTATTTTCATGCATTGTTTCTAATTCAACCCATTCATGTGATTTTTGAAGTATTTGCTTTAAATATGTAAAATAGCGACTACTATGTACGATACCAGCTTCTTTACAGGTCTCGTGAACAAGTCTTTCTACGCTGCGTTCTTTTGGTTTTGTTACTATTGCCGATACCGTATGAAACGTCCAAATGTGTGATACATTGAGCACTGTCTGGTCTGCTATTGTTGTTAATGAGCGTAGATACTTGGAATTGTCTCTGTAATAACATTTATGTATGTAATTGGAAATTGTTGATAATTCTAATAGTATGCATGTGCATGTATTCTCACCGATTTGCAAATATATTGATATAATATTAGTTGCTCACGATCAGGCCCTGTACCAATGATTTTTACAAAAACTTGCGAATGATTAACAATGTGTGGATTTTCCAAACTTTGTGCTATTGGTATAGCTAATTCTGCTATTAATGGTTTCAAAGGCACCAAGATTCCACTTGTTAAAATATATTCATTCATTCACTTTTATTCATTTGCACGTCGTAGAGTTCAAATGGGAAGTGTACGGGCACACCCCCGATTATGTACTCCGGTATTTTAAAAGCAGCCGATCTCGCAAGGAACAATTAATTTGTGTTTTATAATATTTTAATTTGTTCACAACCTTTGCCACAATTATTGTTTACGTATTAGCAACGAATGTCAAAGTCAATCAGGAATATAACCAAAACGTAATGACAAAGGCACTCGCCCATGGTTGTATTTGAATACACTTAAAAGTTAAAAAAAAAAGCACTTAACCTTTAATTTAAAGTAAAAAAAAAATACTTAAAACTTTATTCAACTTTAAAATTTCATTTTGCATGAACAAATAAGGTGTTATAAAAGCTATCTATTAAAAAATTTGCTAGGTTTACGACTTTTTAATATATTGTTCAAAAAATCTTAAAGTTTTCTTGAAATAATGTGTCGCGAACTGTGCGTGTGCTTATGTGCGTTTTTGGCAATCAGCTGTTAGTTGCGCTACTATTCAATATATACTATGCTAAAATCAAACTGAATTAATAATTCAATTTGTTTTCGTGGCCGATGCGTGATCGTGCTTACTATCACACTCGCATTTGTGCAAACATGTGGTCGTGCCCACCCCTGATTATATATCACGAAATGTTTAAATTGTCAATAAATCCATTTTAAATAAAAAACTTAAAAATATATTTGAAGAATTGAATAAAATATTTAAGGTTCCCAAGAAGTTAAAACTGTATACCTCATCCTCTACTAGACGTACAATTTGTATGTATAGGGTGGTTTTTTTAGGGGTATAGAACTTCGAATTGAAATAAAACACAAGAAAATCGTTTTAAGGTCCATCAATTTGGCTTTATTGGAAGGATAATTTTATGCCATTAATGTTTAAATATGATTTAAAGCCAATTCTACAGGTCCAATTTTCAACCAATTTTTCGAGCATATGGGGCCGTATGTCGGCAATAACGCCACGAATGTTGGCTTCCAATTCCCCTAACGTTTCTGGTTTGTTGGTGTAGACGAGCGACTTCACATATCCCCAAAGAAAATAATCCAATGGTGTCAAATCACACGACCTTGGTGGCCAATTGACAGGTCCATTCTGCGAAATTATGCGCTCATCGAATGTTTCCTTCAATAAATCGATTGTGACGTGCGCTGTGTGGCATGTAGCGCCGTCTTGTTGGAACCACAACTCATCCACATTCATGCCATCCAATTCGGGAACAAAATAGTCGGTTATCATGGCTCTATACCGGTCTCCATTAACCATAGCTGCCTCTCCAGCATTATTGCGGAAGAAGTATGGCCCAATGACTCCACCAGCCCATAGAGCACACCAAACAGTCAGTTTTTGTGGATGTAATGGCGTTTCAAGGGTCTCATGTGGATTCTCTTCACTCCAAATGCGGCAATTTTGCTTGTTGACGTAGCCATTCAACCAAATGTGGGCCTCATCACTGAACAAAATTTTGCCATTTGAAAAAAAAATTTGAACCATTATTTTCGAAATAAATTTGCACGATTTGCAAGCGTTTTTCTTTCGTCAACCTGTTCATGATGAAATGGCAAACCAAACTGAACATAAATGACATTAGAGTTGCCAGATTTGACCACAAAATGCCAGTTTTATCTCTATTCGAAAAACAAACCTGTAAAAAAAAACACCCTATACATACCCGGGTATGCTCGTAATGACACAAAGCTTAAATACTGTATCTTGTCTTATATAGAAAATTCTCGTGTCACAGTTTTTGAAATCATACTCCTCCGAAACGGCTTAACCGATACCTATGAAATTTTGTGAGCATATTGAGTAGGTTTGAGAATCGACCAACATCTATTTTTCAAGAACCTATGCGACCCGTTTTCCGAGATGTCGACCAAAATGTGGAGCAGGAGTGACCCTAGAAGGTGTACATATATACGATATGGGTATCGGATAAAAGGTGTTGATGAGTGTTTAAAAAAAAGTAATTTCCAGGACCCTATGCTGCCCCGTTTACGAGATATCGCCAAAAATGTGGACCAGGTGTAACCCCAGACGGGTTTTCTACAATATGGGTATCGAATAAAAGGCGTTGATGAGTATTTAAAAAAGAGGTGATTCTCAAGACCCTGCGCGACCCGTTTTCCGAGATATCGACCAAAATGTGAACCAGGGGTGACCCTAGAAGGTGTTTATACGATATGGGTACCGAATAAAAGGTGTTGATTGGGTGTTTAAAAAGAGGTAATTTTCATGACCCTATGCTACCCCGTTTACGAGATATCACCAAAAATGTGGGCCAGGTGTGACCCCAGACGGGTTTTCTACAATATGGGTATCAAATAAGAGGCGTTGATGAGTATTTAAAAATGAGGTGATTTTTAAGACCCTATGCGACCTGTTTTCCGAGATATCGCCAAAAATTTTTAGTAATGTAATCACTTTTCATTACGGGACGATAACTGTTCAATCGTTTTTTAATTAGTTATCCTCGCCAGATGTCCACAGGTGTCACTTCTGACCCAGTAAACAGCACGGAGTAGGGATGAGAACGAAGCCGGTCTCCTCTTTCTCTCACACGATAAGACTTGTCTCACTCCCTACACAGCTGCAAGCCATGTTGTTTCATAATAATAAAATGATAAATTTTGAGTGTATTTTGCACGATTAATTAATCAAGTGATTTTCATAACCTAAAAAGTACTCAACACGTGGCATCCAATAACAACGGATTTTGTGTTGTAAGTACACTTTTTTTTATTTATATCGAAAATGTTGTTGGAAACGGTCATAAAAGATTCGGTGGAATTTAATCTATGTATATAAAAAGGATGTGTGTATGTATGTTATAGACTCCGGAACTACCACGTCGATTTTGTTCATATTTACAGGATAGCTCAGTAGGAATCCGGATAGTGTTTATGTAAAGTTTTATTCCGGGAAGTGGACCAAGGACCGAAATATTCCAAACTTTTTTTATTTATACTACGATTTTCTTCAAATTTGGTACAAGGGTACCACTTTACTTTGTTAAAATATGGGATAACTTTTTTCGGGGAAGTGGAACAGGGACCGAATTATTCCAAACTTTTTTATTTATCTTGCGATTTTTTCCATAAATTTGGGCAGAACAACGTCTGCCGGGTCCTTCTAGTATTTAATAAAATAACATTGAAATTCATATAAAAAAAACGGCAAATTGCAATTATTCAACATGCAAAATGGAACGTCGAAATTTGCTGCTATATGTACACAATTTCATGGTCAAGAAATAATAGAAAATATTTCCTGAGCATTTTATTTTCAACAGCATACAGGGATTTTACTTTAAAACTTTTTAAACACTTTTTTGCCAAATTAGCGTCACCTTTTATTATCATCTGACAAGTATAAGTAAAAATTAATTGTTACTTTCTCTAATAATTCAATACGACTGCGTTGTGTACTGCTTGGTAATTTTTGGTAATTTTTTTTAAGTTCTTGGTAATTTTTTTGGTTATGCTTATGGCAACCGTGACTACAATAAAGAGAGACACTTATTTTTACGATTTTTGCCCGCTGTATTCATAACTCGAAAAGCAGGTAATTTGAATTTCAACAGCCTTGAGTTCGAATCACTCTTGCTGTTGTTAACATGCTAGTTGAGATGCTAAGTTGATCTTATGCAGAGCAAGTCTGATAGTTTTGCGCGAATTTCTTAAAGCGCCAAATGAGTGAACCGATGCAGGAGCTTAGTTGTGACCTCTCAGACTTGCTCTGATATCAATAACTTCTCTCAGTGTGAAATATTATTTAATGTAATTCTTTCGCATTTTCATTAGTGCTATTAATGCCATTTTCTTAACACGGGTTTTAAAAGTGAATAGAGTAATTACTCAAAATTAACGTTTTAGGCAGTTCTCCTTCTTACAACAGTAGGCGGAAGCTTCTAGGCCTGCAATGTCTATATGATAGAAGAATTTGCTGCGCATTAGTATTTGTATACAGTGTGGTTATCCACAATGTTTTTTTTTAGTTCCCGTTGTTCCTTCAGCGAGTGCGGTCTTGAAGCAATATCATTGAATTTGCATTTGTGTAAACAAATAACGTGTGAACTAAAGAATACTAAAAACAAGCAAAAACAAAGTCTTACCTTATGGGTGACGACGAGGCTGAGTCAGGTGGTATGTTTGATTACAGCGGAGGCTGGCAAAGCGCGTACCAGCACAAAGCAATACAACTCAAAATATTTGATTCTCCAATTCTCTCAAAAAAACAACAAAAGCCAAATCAATACTACACCAAACACATCAAACAGGTATTCAATCCTAGATACAAACATACAAAGCGTTGATAGCAATGCTAATGACAATAGTAATAATCAAGAACCAGCAACTACTGAGAGTGTTACTCACAAAGCACCCCCAATTTTCATACCACAAGGAAATGACATAAATAAAATGATCACCAGCTTCTCAGCTCTAATCGGCAGAGAAAACTTCACATACAAATCCGGCAGAGATGGGCAAGCCAGAGTGATGGCTAGTAATAGTGGTTCTTACCGAAAATTAATGGCCTTCCTAGACACAAATCGTCGCTCCCAACGAAGACTAACACGGTTCGTTCTTTGCGTGGAAAACTAACGTAGTTCATTCTCTGCGTGGAAGACTAACATGCTTCACTTGTTTGGGTGAACACTAACAGGTGCGGTTTTTGCAACTTTTTTTCTATGGACCGCCTCGGCCTAATTATTTCAAGAAAAACAGGCTTGCAAATTTTATTTATATTGGAACGATTTTCCTTGATCGCTTGCCACATTTGGTTTTGTAACAAACCGGTTTCGGCGATCCGCCATCTTCAGTGTTTGATTTTGTTCTAAGAACTGAAGCATGTTAGTTTTCCACGCAGAGAATGAACTGTGTTAGTTTTCCACCCAGAGAACTGAAGCATGGTAGTCTTCCACGCGAACAACGAAGTATGTTAGTCTTCCACGCGAATTACGAAGCATGTTAGTCTTCCACGCTAATTGAACCGTGTTAGTCTTCGTTGGGAGGGACGAAATAACATTGTTTTTCACACATATCAGCTAAAAGAAGATAAAGCATATAAGATAGTGATTAAAAATATTCACCACTCTACACCTGTAGATGACATTAAAGTCGACCTCGCCCGAAGTGGCCACTTTGTGAGAAATATTGTAAACGCAAGAAGTAAAGCAACAAAAATGCAAATGTCTGTATTTTTTGTTGATCTTTAACCGTCAGCTAACAACAAGAGTGTTTTTGATATTAACCGATTATGCAGTGCTGTAGTCAAAATAGAGCCACCCCGAACATTTAATGACCTGGTACAATGTCATCGTTGACAGGAATTTGGTCATACCAAACGTTGTTGTAAAAAGTCATTTAGATGCGTAAAATGCGGTCTGGACCATCCGACTGCTCTCTGTGAAAAAAACATTGATACTCCTCCAAAATGTTTACAAAATCATACCGCCAACTACAAGGGTTGTCGGGTATATCAGGACCTAGTATTTAAAAAAGATTTAAATAGAACGATTCCTAATAATCCCAGATTCAACGCCAATATCGGCGCAAATGCTATCACGCAATTTAACAACAACAACTTCAGCTATGCAGATATCACTAAAGGACAACAAGATCCTATCACATATAGCCCTAACAGCTTAGAAAAGCTAGAAGCACTGATCTGACTGTTTTACTGTACATACAGCAGTGGCGCAGGGGTTCAGGGAGGGTTAAGTTCTTTTTTTGTTTTTACTAAATTGAATTTGCCTTGAAACATAGGAAAACTTTTTATCATAATATTTTTTTTTTACATATATCATATTTGTAATCCTATATTTCAATATTTTTCTGTTTATGACCTCTATCTCGGAGTGAAAAAATCAAATTTTTAAAAAAAAAAACCTAAAAAATTATTCCAATTTATCAATGTTTCTCTTTTTTTTATTTTTAAGAAATTTATCATATTTAATACACAAAAAGTAAAAACACAGTGTGTAGCTCCTTCAATTTTATATTTTCGAAGTGGTTAGAAATCGCGTTAATTTTCCCAAAGACATCAACTATTTTCTTTCTTAAAATTTTTATTTGTAAAAGATTCGACATATAACCGGAATCCTTATATTTGTAACCCAATATTTCAATATCTTTCAGTTTTTGACCTCTATCTTGGAGTGAAAAACCTACATTTTTTGAAAAAAAGCTAAACAATTATTCCAATTTATCAATATTTCTCTTCTTTTTTTTAAGAAATATATCATATTTAGTACACAAAAAGTAAAAACACAGTTTGTAGCTTCTTCAATTTTTTATTTACGAAATAGGTAGAAATCGTGTTAATTTTCCTAGAGACACCAACTATTTTCTTCCTAAAAATTTTAATTTGTAAAAGAGTCGACATGTGTATAACCGGAATACTTATATTTGTAACCCAATATTTCTTTCAGTTTATGACCTCTATCTTGGAGTGAAAAACCTACATTTTTTAAAAAAACCTAATAATTATTCCAATTTATCAATATTTCTCTCTTTTTTTTAAGAAATGTATCATATTTAATATACAAAAAGTAAAAACACAGTTTGTAGCTTCTTCAATTTTCTATTTACGAAATAGGTAGAAATCGTGTTAATTTTCCTAAAGACATCAACTATTTTCTTCCTAAAAATTTTAATTTGTAAAAGAGTCGACATATGTATAACCGGAATCCTTTTATTTGTAACCCAATATTTCAATATCTTTCAGTTTATGACCTCTATCTTGGAGTGAAAAACCTACATTTTTTTAAAAAAAGCTAAACAATTATTCCAATTTATCAATATTTCTCTTTTTTTTAAGAAATGTGTCATATTTAATATACAAAAAGTAAAAACACAGTTTGTAGCTTCTTCAATTTTATATTTACGAAGTGGTTAGAAATCGCGTTAATTTTCCCAAAAACATCAACTATTTTCTTTCTTAGAATTTTTATTTGTAAAAGAGTCGACATATAACAGGAATCCTTATATTTGTAACCCAATATTTCAATATCTTTCAGTTTATGACCTCTATCTTGGAGTGAAAAACCTACATTTTTTTAAAAAAATCTAAACAATTATTTCAATTTATCAATATTTCTCTTTTTTTTAAGAAATGTATCATATTTAATATACAAAAAGTAAAAACACAGTTTGTAGCTTCTTCAATTTTTTATTTACGAAATAGGTAGAAATCGTGTTAATTTTCCTAAAGACATCAACTATTTTCTTCCTAAAAATTTTAATTTGTAAAAGAGTCGACATGTGTATAACCGGAATACTTATATTTGTAACCCAATATTTCTTTCAGTTTATGACCTCTATCTTGGAGTGAAAAACCTACATTTTTTTAAAAAAAGCTAAACAATTATTCCAATTTATCAATATTTCTCTTTTTTTTTAAGAAATGTATCATATTTAATATACAAAAAGTAAAAACACAGTTTGTAGCTTCTTCAATTTTCTATTTACGAAATAGGTAGAAATCGTGTTAATTTTCCTAAAGACATCAACTATTTTCTTCCTAAAAATTTTAATTTGTAAAAGAGTCGACATATGTATAACCGGAATCCTTATATTTGTAACCCAATATTTCTTTCAGTTTATGACCTCTATCTTGGAGTGAAAAACCTACATTTTTTTAAAAAAAGCTAAACAATTATTTCAATTTATCAATATTTCTCTTTTTTTTTTTTAAGAAATATATCATATTTAATATACAAAAAGTAAAAACACAGTTTGTAGCTTCTTCAATTTTCTATTTACGAAATAGGTTTAAATCGTGTTAATTTTCCTAAAGACATCAACTATTTTCTTCCTAAAACTTTTAATTTGTAAAAGAGTCGACATATGTATGTATAACCGGAATCCTTATATTTGTAACCCAATATTTCAATATCTTTCAGTTTATGACCTCTATCTTGGAGTGAAAAACCTACATTTTTTTAAAAAAAGCTAAACAATTATTTCAATTTATCAATATTTCTCTTTTTCTTTTTAAGAAATATATCATATTTAATATACAAAAAGTAAAAACACAGTTTGTAGCTTCTTCAATTTTCTATTTACGAAATAGGTTTAAATCGTGTTAATTTTCCTAAAGACATCAACTATTTTCTTCCTAAAAATTTTAATTTGTAAAAGAGTCGACATATGTATGTATAACCGGAATCCTTATATTTGTAACCCAATATTTCAATATCTTTCAGTTTATGACCTCTATCTTGGAGTGAAAAACCTACATTTTTTTAAAAAAAGCTAAACAATTATTTCAATTTATCAATATTTCTCTTTTTCTTTTTAAGAAATATATCATATTTAATATACAAAAAGTAAAAACACAGTTTGTAGCTTCTTCAATTTTCTATTTACGAAATAGGTAGAAATCGCGTTAATTTTCCTAAAGACATCAACTATTTTCTTCCTAAAAATTTTAATTTGTAAAAGAGTCGACATATAACCGGAATCCTTATATTTGTAACCCAATATTTCAATATTTTTCAGTTTATGACCTCTATTTTGGAGTGAAAAACCCAAATTTTTTGAAAAAAAGCTAAACAATTATTCCAATTTATCAATATTTCTCTTCTTTTTTTTTAAGAAATATATCATATTTAATATACAAAAAGTAAAAACACAGTTTGTAGCTTCTTCAATTTTATATTTACGAAGTGGTTAGAAATCGCGTTAATTTTCCCAAAAACATCAACTATTTTCTTTCTTAGAATTTTTATTTGTAAAAGAGTCGACATATAACAGGAATCCTTATATTTGTAACCCAATATTTCAATATCTTTCAGTTTATGACCTCTATCTTGGAGTGAAAAACCTACATTTTTTTAAAAAAAGCTAAACAATTATTTCAATTTATCAATATTTCTCTTTTTTTTTAAGAAATGTATCATATTTAATATACAAAAAGTAAAAACACAGTTTGTAGCTTCTTCAATTTTTTATTTACGAAATAGGTAGAAATCGCGTTAATTTTCCTAAAGACATCAACTATTTTCTTCCTAAAAATTTTAATTTGTAAAAGAGTCGACATGTGTATAACCGGAATACTTATATTTGTAACCAAATATTTCTTTCAGTTTATGACCTCTATCTTGGAGTGAAAAACCTACATTTTTTTAAAAAAAGCTAAACAATTATTCCAATTTATCAATATTTCTCTTTTTTTTTAAGAAATGTGTCATATTTAATATACAAAAAGTAAAAACACAGTTTGTAGCTTCTTCAATTTTCTATTTACGAAATAGGTAGAAATCGTGTTAATTTTCCTAAAGACATCAACTATTTTCTTCCTAAAAATTTTAATTTGTAAAAGAGTCGACATATGTATAACCGGAATCCTTATATTTGTAACCCAATATTTCTTTCAGTTTATGACCTCTATCTTGGAGTGAAAAACCTACATTTTTTTAAAAAAAGCTAAACAATTATTTCAATTTATCAATATTTCTCTTTTTTTTTTTAAGAAATATATCATATTTAATATACAAAAAGTAAAAACACAGTTTGTAGCTTCTTCAATTTTCTATTTACGAAATAGGTAGAAGCCGCGTAATTTTTCCTAAAGACATCAACTATTTTCTTCCTAAAAATTTTAATTTGTAAAAGAGTCGAAATATAACCGGAATCCTTATATTTGGAACCCAATATTTCAATATTTTTCTGTTTATGACATCTATCTTGGAGTAAAAAAGCCAAATTTTTTTAAAAAAAGCTAAAAAATTATTCCAATTTATCAATATTTATCAATTTATATTTTTTATTATACTAAGACATGTGTTTTCATTATTTCTGAAAAACCAGAAAATCGTCATATGTTGAAGTTGTAATATTCTAGCGCTATACGGACTTCAAAAAATCCACAACTAATGGAAAAATTGAGAAAACTGTCTGTATGCCCAAAAAAAAACACAATTTTGAAACCGGCTAATATTAAGAAGTTAGCGGAATCTCAAAATGAAAGTTCATTCGTTTCAATCCATATGGCTATGTGTATGTAGGTATATTCTTAGCGGTGGAAATATTTGCTGAACCTTTACCGCTTAGGTATAGCATTTGACATGGTATATTTATGTGTACCAATATCGCATGTGTAATGGTCTCGTGTGGGACGCGTGCGTTCCATGGTTCGAGCCCAGCTTCGGACATACAATTTTTTTTTCCTTTTTCATATTGACTATTTTTTTTTTGCAGGTAAATTACTAAAATTTATCATAACACATACAGTACATACTTATATATGTACTTTTAGGCATTTTTTTTAAGGAATTTGCTTTTTCTTAATTGATATAGGACTGAGGGTAACCATAACACAATATGTACTTACATAGTTTTATGCATTTTTTAAGGAATTTGCTTTTTTCTAATTGATATAGGACTAAGGTTAAAGTTATATTTAATAAATACATATAGCAATATATCTGTACCGTTTTAACATAACAACTTAAGTCGACTGAAAAAGTTAGACCAATCAAAACTTTTTCTGGCGATTTTGAATAAGAAAATCGTGCGAGTTTTCAAGACTTTTATCGGTCTTATATTATTTTGTATATAAACGATTGAATCTAACTGGCGCGGCTAAGTTGTGAAGCATTTTGGTTATTTGAGAACGACAGAAAAGGTTTTGACTGGTCTAATTTCTTAAGTCGACTTAAGTTGTTATAATAAAACGACACAGATATATAAGTTGAGGTCATAGTATATATGTATATATCTCAAAAAATTATTGAAATGATATAAAAGTCCATATAAAATGTACTTATCTCGCAAAAGTTAACACTCATAAAAGTAAAACCTTCGGTTAAGTTAACCAATTTGATATAATTACTAAAATTATGTTCATTACCGATTTTTTTTTTCAAATTTGGGAAACTTTTGGAAAAGTAAATATTTCGGAAAAGTAAAATACCCTTGGGACCTTTTGGTTAACTTTTTCGAGATTCTACTGTATATCTAAATTGTTGAGCAAAAAACCCTAAAAAATCCAACATGGAAATAGGCATATTGAGAACTTCAAAATAAACGCCAAATTAATTTTTAATAAAAAATATGTATATATGTAGCAAAATCCTAACGGTAAAATGTTTTCATTCTCACATTGAGCGTATTTCATTTGCTCTAATATTAACAAATTGAGTAAAGTATACAATTGCGTCGGCGCGTCTGTAGATTTTTATTTTGACCGAGCGTTGCCATCCCTTACGCAAATTCTCACCAAAATCTTGGCAAAAATAAAACTCGAAAACGGCTGAACCAAATTATATACTTCCTTTGGGGGTTTCTTTATTATTACCAGGCGCAGGTCATGTATTAAAATCACAACAAAATATTAGGGGGGTGTGGTACCTCCCATACAATATTATTAATTTGGCTGTTATTCCACCATATATTTATATCTCATATCGTAATTTTGGCTGTGTTTGTTGCTATGTATGTTTATTTTGCGATGATGTAGCGTCATATCGTAATTTTGGTTGTGGTCCTTGCTACGCATTAGGGGGCATTTTCGTTTTTTCTTGATATGCATGTTAATTTTTCGGTGATGTAGCGTCATATCGTAATTTTGGTTGTAGCCCTTGCTATTTTTTTTTATTTATCGTTGACAGAGAGTGCTGCAAACGAAAAATTCTCACCACCAGATGGCGTTGTTGGTCATAAATTGGTACAAAGTTAATTGAACGAAAAATTCTTTATTTCAAAGCTTTTCAGGGTAAAAAATGCGATTTTTTTGGAATTTTCCACTGTCAATTGAAGTTTTGCTTTGGTGTTACTCTTCGTGTTGTTCTTCGCGTTGCAATCGAACATGCAAAATTTAATGGGCCTTGGTCCATTGATATACATATCTTACTAATATATAAAAACGTAAGTGTGTGAGTGACTGCAAATTTTTGTGACTCTTTCACGTCTAAACTAATGCCTCGAACTTTACGAAATTTTGCACGCTAATTCTTTGGAGTACAGAATAGATAACAGGCATAATTATATTTCGATATATTTATCGATAACAGAGTTATCGGTCAAAATGTAGTTTTGCGTAAACTTTGGAATATTCGCACAAAATTGGTATCAAACGAAATTGGAAGAACACCGATTTCATTTGGACGTTGGTTCAGTTCGATATATTTATCGATAACAGAGTTCTCGGTCAAAATGTGGTTTCAGGTAAATTTTGGAATATTCGCACACAATTGATATCAAACGAAAGGGAAAGATGACAGCTTTCATTCGGGCTTTATCATATTTGTATATTTGTTTATGACCTCTATCTTGGAGTGAAAAAATCAAATTTTTTAAAAAAAAGCTAAAAAATTATTCCAATTTATCAATATTTCTCTTTTTACTTTTTTTTAAGAAATATATCATATTTAATATACAAAATGTAAAAACACAGTTTGTAGCTTCTTCAATTTTATATTTACGAAATAGGTAGAAGCCGCGTAATTTTTCCTAAAGACATCAACTATTTTCTTCCTAAAAATTTTAATTTGTAAAAGAGTCGACATATAACCGGAATCCTTATATTTGGAACCCAATATTTCAATATTTTTCTGTTTATGGCATCTATCTTGGAGTAAAAAAGCCAAATTTTTTGAAAAAAAGCTAAAAAATTATTCCAATTTATCAATATTTATCAATTTATATTTTTTATTATACTAAGACATGTGTTTCCATTATTTCTGAAAAACCAGAAAATCGTCATATGTTGAAGTTGTAATATTCTAGCGCTATACGGACTTCAAAAAATCCACAACTAATGGAAAAATTGAGAAAACTGTCTGTATGCCCAAAAAAAAACACAATTTTGAAACCGGCTAATATTAAGAAGTTAGCGGAATCTCAAAATGAAAGTTCATTCGTTTCAATCCATATGGCTATGTGTATGTAGGTATATTCTTAGCGGTGGAAATATTTACTGAACCTTTACCGCTTAGGTATAGCATTTGACATGGTATATTTATGTCTACCAATATCGCATGTGTAATGGTCTCGTGTGGGAAGCGTGCGTTCCATGGTTCGAGCCCAGCTTCAGACATACAATTTTTTTTTCCTTTTTCATATTGACTATTTGTTTTGCAGGGAAATTACTAAAATTTACCATAACACATCCACAACATACATATGTATATATGCAGTTTTTTTTAAGGAATTTGCTTTTTCTTAATTGATATAGGACTAAGCGTAACCATAACGCAATATGTACTTACATAGTTTTATGCATTTTTTTAAGGAATTTGCTTTTTTCTAATTGATATAGGACTAAGGGTAAAGTTATATACACAGCCTTAATAAATACATATAGCTATATATACTAGTATATCCGTGGTCGAAATTCGACCACCTAAATTCGTTGAACTTATTAAATCCTCTGTTAGCATTTTTCTCCAGTACCTAATGCCTAGAGGCAGAAATATTGGATACATTTTTATTGCTGAAATTAATAACAAGTATATATAGTTGAGTTATTGAGGGTCGCTTTCATAACAGCTGGTCTACTCTAAAGACGGGTAATTTGACAACTAACCAAAAAAATCCGTCCATTAAAGACCAGTAATCATTAATAGGAGATGGCAAAACCGGTACTTAGCGATGTTTGAAAGTCCACCATCAGACCCACCACTCCTTACATATTCCGGAATTTAGCTTTTTTTTTCAAAAAATTTGATTTTTTCACTCCAAGAAAGATGCCATCAACAGAAAAATATTAGCTTTCAAATATAAGGATTCCGATTATATGTCGACTCGTTTAAAAATAAAAATTTTAAGGACGAAAATAGTTGATGTCTTTAGGAAAATTAACGCGATTTCTAACTACTTCGTAAATATAAAATTGAAGAATCTACAAACTGTGTTTTTACTTTTTGTACATTAAATATGATATATTTCTTAAAAAAAAAAAATATAAAGAGAAATAATGATAAATTGGAATAATTTTTTAGCTTTTTTTTCAAAAAATTTAATTTTTTCACTCAAAGATAGAGGTCATAAACTGAAAAATATGGAAATATTGGGTTACAAATATAAGGATTCCGGTTATATGTCGACTCTTTTACAAATTAAAATTTTTAGGAAGAAAATAGTTGATGTCTTTAGGAAAATTAACACGATTTCTACCTATTTCGTAAATAAAAAATTGGAGAAGCTACAAACTCTGTTTTTACTTTTTGTATACTAAATCCTACTAATATTATAAATGTAGCGATGTTTGGACGTTTAGACGTTTGCTTTTGTTCCCTAAAAACGTGAGAATGGCTAGACGGATTTTGTTGAAATTTTGCACGCCCACAGGTTATAGTCTGAAAGGAGCTATAGGCTATTTTTTTTTTATTAATTTTGGGGGTTCCGACCCTGCTAGAGACCGTTACTTTTCGAAATTTTTTTATTCCATATAACTCTAAGTGGATAGAACCTATACTTATGATATTTCGCATATAGGTGTAGAAAGATCGTACAATATGGGTATCAAACGAAAGGGGAAGGCCCCAGGTTTCATTTTAGCTTCGATATATTTCGATAAATTGATCGATAACTGAGTTATCGTTTAAAATGCGATTGCCCGAAAACTTCTATATTACCCTACAATATGGGTATCAAACGAAAGAAGATAGCTCCAGGTTTCATTTGGACTTCGATATATGGGTACGGATTTGGAGAAAAACAAATTTTCACTTTTTTAAAAGTCACCAAATTTATTTCTGGGAATCTTTTCGTAATTTGAGTTAACACCTATATCAGGATTTGGTCGAAAAAAATTTTCTTTCAGAGATATGCATGTTTTTAAATACGACGGTTAAGCAAATTCAAGCAAACTTGTCTACATTCAAAATTCTATAACTTTGGTTGTAGTAATCGTATCTTACTAAGTTTTGTCTTATTTTGAAGGTTACAATATTTGCTTTATAACTGCTTTTAAGAAATATTGAATTTTACAATATCAAATATTTTTCTTTTAAGTAAATTTTCTTTTTACAATTATTAAAAACATGTCCAAAAAATATTTTTGAAAAATAATATATAATATGCATGTGAATGTGAAAATAAATAAACGTATTTTATTCCTTTAGCGATTTCATATATTTTTATTGACAAATATAATAGGGCTGCAGACACATTTGTAATTCAAGTAAAATACATCAAATACAAAATATTTTTTTAATTTACATAATTTAAATTTATATTTCATAAAAATCATTTCATAACTTGAACTTCAATGGAATGTTCATCCAAAGAAAAGTGCTTTGCTCTTACTCTTCCTTCTGCAACTGGAATCATGAAGTGGTATGTCAGAGTCCCTTTCACTGCTACAGTTTTTTTAAATCAATCTTCAAGGTACTTTTCTTCTTCGTAGTACAAAAAAAAGTGCCACTCCGCAGCCTCAGTTAAGGCGGGGCAGGCGCAGATTAGGTGTTCGACTGTTTCCTCCTCTTCATCCTCTTTACAGCTTCTGCAACACCGACGATAGGGCACTCCCAGTCTACCTGCGTGTTTGCCTATGAGGCAATGTCCAGTTAGTACCCCTATTACTTTGGATATTTCATCCCTTCTTTAAGTGTAGATACGACGAGATTTCTTCGGATCCCATTTTGGCCAGGTCTGCTTAGATATCTGGCAACCTGCAGTTTGCAGCCATCTTTTTTTGGCTTGGTCGTAGATGTATTCGTTCAGCATTAGCTTGCATGTGGCGAAGAGCATCCCTAAGCGTTCTTTATCTGGAAGAACCTGCTCGGTCGTGCCCTGCCTGGCTCCTCCCAGTCTTCCCTCCTGGGAATACGTATTTTGAAGTAACGGTCATCAGCTGTTGTTGTCGCACAGCGATCCGTTCTTGTGGGGAGAAAACTGTATTGGTTCAGTATGCTGGAATGCCCCGTGGTTTTTATGCTCCAGCAGGACATTACCCTCAGACGCAGCGCTGATGCTGCCGCTGCTTGGTATCCTGCAAGGTCTACAGGCAGTACGTCAAGGATGACCTGAAGAGCTTCACTCGGTGCAGTCCTCAGGGCCCCGCTGATACTGATCATACTGGACCTATGGACCTTGTCAAGTAAGTTTCGGTTTGACGCCTTGCCCAGGGCAGGCCACCATACTACGACTCCGTAGAGAAGTATGGGTCGTATAATCGCAGTGTAAATCCATTTGCAAGTTTTGGGGCCGAGTCCCCATTTCTTCCCAATCGCTCTTTTACACGTGTATAATGCTATGTAAGCTTTATTTTGACGCCGAACGAGATTATCTTTCCAGTTGAGCTTTTTGTCTAGAATTACGCCTAGAAATTTCGTCTTATCGGCTAGTTCAAGGCGCACCCCGTTTAGTTCTGGTAGAGCTAGGGGTGGTATTTTGTACCGTTTGGTGTATAGAACAAGTTCCACTTTCTCTGAGTTGACGCTTAGCCCGCATGAGGCAACCTCCCGTAGAGCTCCCTGCATCAAGTCGCTAAAGTTTGTGGGAACTTGCCTCTGTATGCAATGGCCAGATCGTCCGCGTCAGGTATCTCTTGGCAGCGAGTTCACTGTGAGGTTCCATAGGAGCGCCGAGAGGACACAGCCTTGTGGTGTGCCCCTTGTGACGTAGCGTTTCATCTCAACTTCCCCAAAGGATGAGAGTATTATCCTCCCTCTTAAAAGTTGATCGCTAAATCTCACCAGGGATGTATCTACACCCAAGTTTGTAAGGGCATTGTTAACGGCTTCCGGGGTTATGTTGTTGAAAGCCCCTTCAATGTCCAGGTAGGATACCAGGCAATACTCTTTGTTTTCCAAAGATGTTTCGATTACAGAAACTAGGCTGTGAAGCGCCATTTCCGTTGATCGTCCCTTGGTGTACGCGTGTTGATAGCCTGATATTAGGTTGCTATCAATAGTGGTAGTGAGGTAATCGCTGATTATCCTCTCCAGAGTCTTGAGTACAAAGGATGAGAGACTGATGGGTCTGTAGTCCTTTGGCTCGTAGTGAGAGGCCTTACCTGCCTTAGGGATAAAGACCACAGTAGCACTTTTCCATGCACTCGGGATGTGGCCGAGAGCTAGGCATGCTTTGTAAGTATGACTTAACCATTTGGCTGTTATGTCCAAGGTATTGATAAGTTGTGCGGGGATGATCCCGTCAGGTCCGGCAGCTTTGAAAGGTTTAAAACTTTTCACTGCCCATTTTACCCTGTCCTCCGTTATGGGTATGTTCACCGCCCGGTTCGTTGCAGGTATTGTTGGTGCACTCTGCAAGTTTCCCGAGAAATGTGTGTCCAAGAGTAGCTCCAGGGTTTCCCCTTCTGAGCTGGTCCAGGTGCCGTCAGATTTCCGCAAGAAACTCAAAGCGGTTTGCGTCTTTGATAGTATGCACCTTAGTCTCGAAGTGTCCTCGACACTTTCAACACCAGTGCAGAAGTTCTTCCACGAAGTTCTTTTCGCCTGTCTTAGAGCCTTTTTATAGGTTCTTAATTTTTCCTTGTATTCCAGCCATTGGAGCTCTGTGTCGAGGCTCTTGGCTGTGTTGAATTGTTTCCTGCAGGATATGCGAAGTAAGTCCAAATCTTGGGACCACCAATGGGGTTTACGCTTACCGCGCGCTGTTGGCACTGGGCAGGCTTGCTCCAGGGCATTCGAGAGTGCCGCGTTGAGGGTTGTGACCAGATCCTCCAGCTCCTCAGTTGATGAAGGAATTTGGGAGGGTAGTTCTGGTAGTTCCCTAGCTAGGATTTCGTTGTGTACCTCCCAGTTTGTGTTACGTAGGTTACGTTTCACAGTGGGTTGTTCCACTAAGAAGTCTAAAACTATTTCTATATATCGGTGATCAGAGAACGAGTGTTCATAGAGAACGCGCCATTTTCTGACCTACCTAGAAGTACTTTCGCTACAAACAGTGAGGTCTATTACCTCTTTTCGGTTTTTAGTTATAAACGTTGGCTCATTGCCTACGTTGCAAACTACTAGGTTAGTTGTTAGCAGGTAATCAAAGAGTGACTCACCTCGATTGTTGATATCGGAACTCCCCCATTGGATGTGATGGGCATTCGCATCCATTCCGATAAGTAAGTGGCCGTTGCTGTGGTCGGTCACCATTTGCCTCACGTTGTTTTGTGGTGGAGGTTCCTCTGAGTCATACGGCATGTAGACCGACGCAAGGGTTGACTTCGTGCCGCTGGTGGAGATAATGACCACCGTTGCGTCGCCGTTGCTATAGTTAGGTAAGAGAAATGTGTTGAGCTCAGACTTAACCAAAATACAGGTTCTAAGTTTACCTTTATCATCAGCTCGATACAGCTTAAATCCATTTGCCCCCAGTCCGCAAACCCTCGAGTTATTGACCCAGGGCTCTTGGACGAGGACCACGTCGACGTCGCCTTTAGAAAGGCGACTTATTCGAGCAGCTGACGCTGCTTTAGATTTGTGGAGGTTTATCTTTAGCACTCTCATCCCCATCAGGACTGTGCCCAGACTCGTGCCCAGACTCCCCTTCCACCACCGTCACATCTAGGTCCTCCCCGTCGGACTCAAGCAGAGCATCGTCCATCGTCAAACTGCTCAGTGCGCCTGCGCAGTTTGACGTGGCGGAAACCAAGCTCAGAGTTTACAAAAAATATAATATCAATTTTAATGCTTCAGATTATACTGAAATGATTGATCTGAATGACGATAATTTACTATCTGAACCGGCATTCACAAGAACTATTCCATACGATCACTTGATTTCATTCTTAGATTATGATGACCCAGCTCTAGATGATCCTAATATTCCAATGCATATACAAGGAACAGAAAGATATGTACAGTTGTTAACATCTGTTTCCAAACGTGTTGTAGAAAAAAATCGTGAAGTTGTTATGGCTATTACAGCAGAAAGTCGTAAAAGGCAACCACGAATGGAGAGCAAACAAGATTTTAAAAATTAATTACTTTATTACTTTTTTTTAAATATTTTAAAATGGTCAATTCTAAGTAAAAAAATTATTTTTTAAACAAATTACATTAAAATTATAAAAATTGTGTTTTTTGCATATTAGTTGAAATTAAAAAATTTTTTTTTTATTTTTTTCTACTAAAACGAATTCGAAAAAAGAAAAACTGTCTGACTGAAAGTTCTTGGAAATGTTCTGAACTTATTTAAGCTGTAAGAAAAAAAAAGTTTTCCGTGAGAAATTTGTTAAAAATTATAATATAGTAGTTAAAAGTTCATTTTAGGCTAATTTTTCATAATTTAAGGCTGATTAATCTATTGAAATTCCAAATCACTATATATATTAGTACATATTCTGAAACGTACGTAAAATACCTTTAAAATAAGCCCAATGTGATGTTTTTCCTATAATTCTATCAGAAGTTATGAACATTTTTTGGCCAAACCCTACATTCATATGGCAAAATATCTATTTTGCAAAAGTCGGGAGGTCAAAATCGGTTTTAGAGCTATGGTTTCTTGGGCAAATTTTCTTAGAATCATCTGTAGATTACGTTTTTGCTATACTCCTAATGCAAAAAAATCCATCCATACAATTTGACCCGCTCTAATGCACATACATTGGGGCAGTCTTAACGATGAGTACCATAAATATTTTATTGTTTCTAAATTTTTATATTCAATTTTTATACGTAATCAATGTATGCAGTATATACAAACCTTATTATCTTCCTTGAGTTTCGTTAGCTTAAGCCGGCATGAGTTGCAAACTCGTTGTTCCATCGCTTCTTTCAATATAGGAATATTTAATGTCAATAAATGGGTTTCTGTTACCCTTCTGAGAGAGCAATTTTTATACCTAGTAGTGCTTCGCACACAAGGTATATTAACTTCATTCGCCTAACGGTAGTATGTAACGGCATAAACGAATCGAGTTAGATATTGACTTATATATGTATATCAAAATGTTCAGGAGGAAAAGAGAAATTGATTGAGCCATGTACCTTTCATGAACATTTATATTTTCAATCAGTTGCCTTTATAACAAATTTTCAGGTATGTATTAAAATAGACCTGAGTAAATTAGGATACCAAACCAGATCACTACTAGGTACATATTTAATGTTCGGTTACACCCGAACTTAGACTTCCTTACTAGTTTGTATTTGGGTGCGGAGACAAATTAAATGGATTAAAGCATCGTAATTTTGGAAATATTTTACGCTGAACAGGCTTCGGCATTTTTCTAATCCTATTTATCCAATTTAGAAAATATACTAGCAGTTCTTTTAAAACTCGCAAAAAATTAATTGTGGTACAGTTGATACTTCAATGTAATTCTCCTTTGGAATGATCTTCTTTCAGTTAAAATCTCTATTTACATATACAGTAGAATCGCGCAAAAGCTAACTCGCGAGAAAGTTAAACCTTCGGCTAAGTTGACCGATTTTGAGCGTCCACGTACCGCTCTAAAAAGTTAACTTTTCGTTAACTTTTTCGAGCTTATCTATTTTTTTAAACCCAAACGTTTGTTTGGCAAGAAAAACAAGCTCGGGTATTCCCCTTATTGCTATGTATTCCCCGAATTTCTATTTAAAAAATTATTGTCGGTGTCGGTTGGTACATACGTAGTTTGTCATGAACGTTTGAGCTTCTGAGTTGTTTATAGTTAGTATGTTAAAAAATGTCAACTAAGCAGAAAAAATCATTGCAAATCAGATTAAATTTGCATCAAAAAGCTGAGATTTTAAGAAAAATCGATGAAGGTATTCGTGGAAATCGATTGGCAAATCGATGCAAATCAGATATCAGATCTTATTAATATGCGCACGAAAATTGTCAGGAGCTATTACACAAAAGAAAAGAAACAAACAAGTCTCGACCGCTTCTTTAAACCAGCCCTTACAAATTAATATGTACATATATCTATGTATGTAAAATGTTAAAAAGTACAAACTAAATCTAAGTTTCTGTTTTGTTACGAGTAAAAGTGAGTCATGCAAATAAATTGAACGTATTATTTTCCCTAAATTATGTTTATTTCCGTGTTTTATTTTCAAATTCGAGAACCCTCTGGAAAAGTTAATATTTCGGAAAAGTAAAACACCCTTGGAACGGTTTGGTTAACTTTTTCGCGATTCTACTGTACATATATTCCGCACTTTTATTTATTGTTTTGTAACGCATACATGCATTTTATAAGTATGTAATTAGGCTAAAAAATAGCTAATGGATTGTAGCTAAACAAGGCGTGCCTCTACCAACATTCGTTAGCGATAAATCCACGGCATACATACTTAAGGATCATTAAGTATGGGAAACTACCACATGAATTGCGAATGCTTACCATTGTTTCGGATCTCTGACTTGGGTTGTCTAATGTAAATAAATTTATGCACGCATGCGGATTTATTAAGAATTTGTATGCATTTAAGGTAAATGCAGTTTAGGGCTTTCTGCACAATAAGCGACCTTCAGCCTAGGATATATTCATGTATTATACAAGTTGATGGTGATTAGGCATAACGCCGCAACATATCTTAATATATAAAAATCACGTGTCACATGTTCAATCAGGGTAAGCTCCTAAACTACTCAACCGATTTTAATGAAATTTGCACAGCATCTACAGTTTGATCCAACTTGAAAGATAGGATACCTTATATCTCAAGGGGGAGTGGAAATCGGTAAAAAACCATAAATTTTTTTGTTTACACAGCCACAAATCATAAACGGATCCACCGATTAGAATGAAACTTACTTGAAGTTAAACTTTGAAATATTTACTTTCGTTCTGCATCAAAAAAAATAGTAGATTCATATATTATTTAACCAAAATTGTTTAAACAATAGGAGCACCTTTTCTAAAAAAAGCTGTTTGTGTGTTTGTTCGCTGTCAACCAAATGAATCGATTTAAGTTAAGCGAGCGCTCGGTAGCGGTACTTCGCTTCGTACATACATACATATGTATGTATGTATGACGCTTTAAATAAAAACAAAATTAACATTCATATGTACATATGTACGTTTTCGTGTTGCTGAGGGATAAGTAAAAATCAAATCCATATACAGTAGACGCTCACAAATTAGAATCACTTTGTTTTTAGGGTGATTCTAATTTCTGAAAAATTCTAATTCCTGGACGTTTTTTTATTTCAATAAAACCTTAAAATTTAAGTCAATTTGCATTGAAAAACTACAATGAAATTTTGTCTTATTCAATTTTATTCATAAAAACGAGAAAACATAAGGTAAAAATCCAATATACATATATGTATTTATGCGCTAAGTCAAAAAAAGGTCCAAAAAACAAAAACCTCCAGTTACAGTAAATATATTGATCATTTTGCAGTAGCTGTGCTAGTGGCACATCATCGTCAAATATCAAGCAAACAATGCCGTATTTACAAACACGTGCACGCGTATCGAATTCAAACAAAAACTGTACAGATAGGGGCAAAAATCCAACGACTACCGAGGGTAACATGAATAAATTGGGGATTCCCCTTTTTATATCTCATTTTGCAACAAAAAACAAAATACGATCGCAAATTAGAATTTTCGATTCTAATTTCAGAGCGTGTAATGTATTCAAAAAGTTGATTCTAATTTCTGGAAAATCTAATTACTGAGAGTTCTAATTTGTGAGCGACTACTGTATGTACATATTTTGTAGTGAACGCATTTTGTGAAACCCCGTTATTCGTATTTTATACAATTGCTTCATTGTTCAAAAATATTTAATTAAAATATATACATATGTACATGTAAGTATTATCACATAATTATATTATTAATTTCTTATTTCATATTAATCAATTCAAAAATGATAGGACAAAAATGAGAACGGCTGGACAGATTTGACTCAAGTTTTTTTTCAGTTCTTCGTAATTGGTAACGCGGTGTTTCCACCAAACCAAACACCGTGTTTAAAAGGGTTTGGGTTATGTAGAAATGTCAAGTTTTTCTACTGAGAGTTTACCGGAAAATGGGTTTACACCCACTAAATCGGAACGACGATCATAATAAATTGTTTAGTGGGTGTAAACCCATTTTCCGGCAAACTATCAGTGGAAAACTTGACATTTCTACATAACCCAAACCCTTTTAAACACGGTGTTTGGTTTGGTGGAAACATAGCATAAGAGAAGGTTTGTGTGAGGGAAAATTTTGGGAAATATTTCCGGATTTTCAAGATTTATGTAATTTTGGAAAAGTGGGCGGTGCCACGCCCACATTTTTTGTATTCAGTACTTTGTTTGTACTTCCATAATGTCCAAAGTTTATGGTTGATCTGTTTTAAACTTTTCCAATACGTGAAAATCTTCGTGGGGTACGACATACATACATTTGTAAATTTTTTGGAAAAGTGGTCAGTTCTAAGACCACAGCTAAGTAATATTTCAATTCGTTATATCCCTGAATGTATTTGCTTTAGTGACATTTTAACGTTCTTAAATCTTAATCAAAGCACTTAATTTTTTTGTTTGTTATTGCCGTTTATACATATCCAGAGTATTATAGGATTTCCATAAAATCATAATAGTGGCGTTAAGTGGTAGATATAGGATATAATTAAATAAATACTAACTACACATCTGCTCAGCAGCGCATAATGGTTTGTGTCATAGCCATTGAGTTCAAAAGATTCGTTTTTTGAGTTGGACATCCAACAAATTTATTTGTTTATACCAAATACGTTAAAACCGGAAACATTGCATATACTAAAGCACTGCAATAAATGGAATGTTAAAAATTAATAGAAAAATAGTTGAAAATGTATTTCTAGGGAAGTCACTGGTCAGGCAGAACAACGTCTGCCGGGTCTGCTAGTGTATATATATTTGTAAGCCATTTGGAAATTTCGTTCGAAAACAGGTAGGCACTGCAAACTAAAATACTTAACTATAGTTCATTAATCATGTCTCATTGTGTATTTACATGAGAATGGCTTCATGCAGCCTCTACTACCTACCTAATAAATGTATGTACATACATATGTATGTATATTTCAGTTAACTAACATCCCTACAAACCATATACCGGTCAGCTATGTAGCTAAAAACTTGGTTTCATTAATTTTTCAAACGGTGAAAAAAGTGGCTTAGTTTGTTCAGGCCGTGTGAAGATTTTAACCACAACTGTTTTCCAAATTTCCAGCCTTCAAAAATTTCCCTTTCAAAAACTGGCTATTGTTTTGGCTAACAAGTAGTTTATAATATGATATGAAATGGTTTGTGTTTTGGATAAATTGTGGTGAAAAATATTCGTTCAGTTGGTTATTGTTTTGGCTAACTTGTGGTGAAAATTACTTGTTGAATTGGTTATCGAAGTGGCTAACATATGGTTAATTTTATTAGCTGAATTGGTTAATGAAATACCAGTTATACTGGTTATTGTCAAATGGCCTATGCCTAAAAATGTTTCCAAATAAATTGCAACAAATAAGGCTATATTTATTAATTTATTGATGCATTAAAGCTTTTTACAAAATTATTAAAGTTATAAATGCTGAAATATTCGATTTACTTGCGACTTATACCAGAGTTGTTGAAGAATGCATTCCTTTCGGAATAATTCTTCCTTGTATTGAAAAAATCAATAAGGACTGCAAATTTGTATTCCAAAAAATGGAATAAAGGCTGCAATACATTATTATTATTCAGTAAATGGGAATTCACATGATTGCCTTCCTTAACAACTCTGGTTTCAACGAAAACAAGGACACATCCTAAGAACTAGTACACACAACTTAAAAACTACTACTATAAATACATAACACTGAGCAGTGAGCTCTAGCAGCAAACTCACAAAGCTCCCGGCCGTTAAATAACATCATAAGCAGAACATGTAGTAACCACACTCACACACCACAGCAAGGGATTCCAGGAAAGAACGATGCACTGCAACAATAAGACAATTATAGTTCGGGTATTATAATATGTTAAATGAACTCTTACCTTTATTTCATGACTTTCTCCTGCATCTTGTTGTCTTGTAGCCAATGATATGCTGCTAAATAATATACAGATTCTATAAATATTTACATAAATTTTGCAATGATTTGAGCTTACCTTTTTTATTTTTCAACAAAAATATTTGACAAATAAAAATTAATTTATGAAGACAGCTGTCGTATTTCCAGTATTTGGGAAATTTAAAAAAAAAAAAAAATGTGTATGTATTGGTATTTTTGGAAAATGTGGTTAGCAGCGCGCAGCGGTTTGTAGGGATGCATACGCAGGCACGCGTATGTGCCTCGATGTCACATCAGAAATGATTTAATAACTTTTTAACTACAAAAGTCTCCATCCTGGAAAAAATTTATTCTTTTAGGTGAAAGTTCAGCGCATATTATATATATTTTTTCAAAAATATTTTTTGGACATGTTTTTAATAGTTGTTAAAAGAAAATTTACTTAAATGAAAAAAAATTTGATATTGTAAAATTCAATATTTCTTAACAGCAGTTATAAAGTAAATATTGTTACCTTCAAAATAAGACAAAAATTAGTAAGATACGATTACTACAACCAAAGTTATAGAATTTTGAATGTAGACAAGTTTGCTTGAATTTGCTTAACCGTCGTACTTAAAAACATGCATATCTCTAAAAGAAAATTTTTTTCGACGAAATCCTGATATTGGTGTTTACTAATTTCGTGGAAACAAATTTAAAAAAAAGTTTGACCTAAATCAAAATTATGAAATCCTAGAAGGTGTACGATTTGTAAAATTATGACCCATATGTATGTATTTCGATACGTTTATCGATAAATGAGTTATCGGTGATTGCCCAAAAAACTTAACATTACCCTATAATATGGGTATAAAACGAAAGTAGAAGGCCGCAGGTTTCATTTGGACTTCGATAGGTTTCGATAAATTTATCGATGATGAGTTATCGGTGATTGCCCGAAAAACTTAACATTACCCTATAATATGGGTATCAAACGAAAGGGGAAGGGCCCAGGTTTCATTTTGGCTTCGATATATTTCGATAAATTGATCGATAACTAAGTTATCGGTCAAAATTCGATTGCCCGAAGACCTTAATATTACCCTACAATATGGGTATCAAACGAAAGGGGATGGCTCCAGGTTTCATTTGGACTTCGATATATTTCGATAAATTTATCGATAACTGAGTTATCGGTGATTGCCCAAAAAACTTAACATTACCCTATAATATGGGTATCAAACGAAAGGGGAAGGCCCCAGGTTTCATTTTGGCTACGATATATTTCGATAAATTGATCGATAACGAAGTTATCGTTTGCTTCTGTTACTCAATCACGTCAGAATGGCAAGACGGATTTTGATGAAGTTACGAACGCATACAGGTTATAGTCTGGAAGGAGTTATAGGCTATTTTTTTATTAATTTTGGGGGTTCGGACGTTTCTAGGGATCATTACTTTTTGATATTTTTTTCCCCCCATACAATTCTGATTATACTTGACGTATACTTATGATATTTCGCATATAGGTATAGGATGGCCACAGGTTTCATTTAGACTTCGATATATTTCGATAAATTTATCGACAACTGAGTTATCGTTTAAAATGCGATTGCCTGAAACCTTCTATATTACCCTACAATATGGGTATCAAACGAAAGCGGATGGACCCAGGTTTCATTTGGACTTCGACATATTTCGATAAATTTTTCTATAACTGAGTTGTCGGTAAAAATGCGATTGCAGAAAAACCTTAATATTACCCTACAATATTGTATCAAATCAACATTTGAATTTGCATTCATCCTGGCACAATTTGTCAAAATTGAATTCTTGAAAGGTCCCCTAATGTTACCAACGAATACCGCAAAAGAACCGCATTTTTGGAAACCGGTTTTCAATACTCTTTTTTCAAAATATTCGAATTTGGTAAAATCTTCAGTAGGCAATAATATTATATAAAAAGAAGTCCTAAAGTATGTTATTGATTTTGAAAATCCCCCTAACTACTTACATCCCGAGCAACGCCGGGTACCCTGCTAGTATGATATATGTATTTCCTAAAAAAAAATTGGGTTTTTCACTCCAAGATAGAGGTCATAAACTGAAAAATATTGAAATATTGGGCTACAAATATAAGGATTCCGGTTATATGTCGACTCTTTTACAAATTAAAATTTTTAGGAAGAAAATAGTTGATGTCTTTAGGAAAATTAGCACGATTTCTACCTATTTCGTAAATAAAAAATTGGAGAAGCTACAAACTCTGTTTTTACTTTTTGTATACTAAATCCTACTAATATTATAAATGTGAATGTAGCGATGTTTGGATGTTTGGATGTCCAGACGTTTGCTTTTGTTCCCTAAAAACGTGAGAATGGCTAGACGGATTTTGTTGAAATTTGGCACGCCTACAAGTTATAGTCTGGAAGGAGCTATAGGCTTTTTTTTTAATTTTGGGGGTTCCGACCCTGCTAGGGACCGTTTCTTTTCGAAATTTTTTTTATTCCATATAACTCTAAGTATATTGGACCTATACTTATGATATTTCGCATATAGGTATAGAAAGATCGTACAATATGGGTATCAAACGAAAGGGGGCGGCCCCAGGTTTCATTTTAGCTTCCATATATTTCGATAACTGAGTCATCGGTCAAAATGCGATTGCCGGAAAACCTCTATATTGCCCTACAATATGGGTATCAAACGAAAGGAGATACCTCCAGGTTTCATTTGGACTTCGATATATTTCGATAAGTTTATCGATAACTGAGTTATCGGTGATGGTCCAAAAAACTTAACATTACCCTATAATATGGGTATAAAACGAAAGGAGAAGGCAGCAGGTTTCATTTGGACTACGATAGGTTTCGATAAATTGATCGATAACTGAGTTATCGGTGAAAATGTGATTGCCCAAAAACCTTAAACTTGACCAACAATATGGGTATCAAACGAAAGGGGAAGGCCCCAGGTTTCAATTTAGCTTTGATATATTTCGATAAATTGATCGATAACTGAGTTATCGGTCAAAATGGGACTGCCCGAAAACCTCTATATTACATTACAATATGGGTATCAAACGAAAGGGGATATGTAGCTCTAGGTTTCATTTGGACTTCGATCTATTTCGATAAATTTATCGATAACTGAGTTATCGGTGATTGCCGAAAAAACTTAACATTACTCTATAATATGGGTATAAAACGAAAGGAGAAGGCAGCAGGTTTCATTTGGACTTCGATAGGTTTCGGTAAATTGATCGATAACTGAGTTATCGGTGAAAATGTGATTGCCCAAAAACCTTAAACTTGCCCCACAATATGGGTATCACACGAAAGGGGAAGGCCCCAGGTTTCATTTGTACTTCGACATACTTCGATAAATTTATCTATAACTGAGTTAGTGGTAAAAATGCGATTGCAGAAAAACCTTAATATTACCCTACAATATTGTATCAAATCAACATTTGAAGTTGAATTCATCCTGGCACAATTTGTCAAAATTGAATTCTTGAAAGGCCCCCTAATGTTACCAACGAATACCTCAAAAGAACATTTTTGAAAACCAGTTTTCAATATTCTTTTTCAAAATTTGGTAAATTCTTCAGTAGGCAATAATCATACTAATATTATATATGTGAATGTGGCGATGTTTGGATGTCCAGACGTTTGCTTCTGTTACTCAATCACGTGAGAATGGCAATACGGATTTTGATGAAGTTAGGAACGCATACAGGTTATAGTCTGGAAGGAGTTATAGGCTATTTTTTTTTATTAATTTTGGGGGTTCGGACGCTTCTAGGGACCATTACTTTTTGATATTTTTTCCCCCATACAATTCTGAGTATACTTGACTTATCACGGTGCGCCAGAAACGATCCTTACCTCAAAGTCGGAGTACAGTATTTTTGGCTTTACTTTATGAGAATATACGCTAAATAACTTGATGTGACGCAAAAAAAAAATCATCGCCGGAGCCGTTTTTGATAAAATCGCGAATTAATGGCAATTTTTTGCACGTCTTCGGAAAACTACATTTCCTTCCAGATTTTATAAAAAGTCATATATTCTGGAAAAGGACCTAACACTGCATCGCGCACATGTTTTTGTTTTAACATATCATGTCACTTGCTCTTGTAAAATGCAATTGAAAATGCATTTTTTGTTACTTATACGCCCCGTGGTGCTAAGGAAAATTAAAAAGAAGAAGAAGAACTTTTTCGAGTACGCAGTTTTATAGAGCGATTAGTTTCGGCATATTCGACAGTATTCTCTAAATGCGGTTGATTTAAGAAAAGCTTGCAGATTATGACTTCGAAAGTTGTCACGAGGCACCTTGCACCGTTTTTTTTGTTAGGGGGGAGTCTGCATCCCTCTCCTAAAACACGTGTAAGTGACCTCAACTATATTTCTGAGTATAGGGGTTGTAGGAGTCTTCTACCTACAATCCTAATCTGCTATTAAAATTTTTAGACTAGGAATACTTCTCCCAGAATCTGGACTATAAGCTCGGATGGCCTATTCTTTGGCCCTCTATAACTCAGCAATTTGAAAAAATTTGTATGTTTAAGTAGTAGAACATGAAAGCAACAACATTTATCCCTATCACCCAAGGACGTTTTGTCGTCCCATCTTCACTCCTGATTATTAGCATCTGATTTTTTGGCACTACTTTTTCCGAAAATCGACATTTCGGCCATTTTTGTACCTCTATATGTCGGCCGGGAAATGGGTTATGACTATTTACAGAAGAGAATATGATAGCTCTAACATTTTTCTTTACTACCCAATGTCAAAAAATTATGTGTCAATTACCAAAGAAAAGTGAGGTGTCTTTAGGTAGATAGACCATATGCAATTCTTCCATATAAAAATTCACAAGTAAAATTTTTTTTTTCAAACTAAATAAATTTTGGAAAGCTAAATAATAATATGACTACTTCTTCTTTAAATGGCCATCTAGCCGCCTGAGCGATTTTGACCGTCCAACATAGCTCGCCAGTCATTTCTTCTTTGCGCAAACTGGCGCCAATTGGAGACCCCACGAGATCGCAGGTCGGTCTCCACTTGGTCCTTCCATCGGAGTGGTGGTCCTCCTCTTCCTCTGCTTCCACCGGCGGGTGCCGATAAGTATACCTTCTGGGCTGGAGCGTCTTCGTTCATTCGCACGACGTGGCCTAGCCAGCGAAGCCGCTGTGTTTTAATGCGCTGTACTATGTCGACGTCTGCGTAAAGCTCATACAACTCATCATTAAATCTTCTTCGGTACTCGCCGTCGTCAACGAGTAGAGGCCCATAAATCTTTCGCAGAACTTTTCTCTCGAATACTCCCAATGCAGCCTCGTCAGATGTTGTTAGTGTTCACGCCTCTGCACCATATAGCAGGACGGGAGCGATGAGTGACTTGTAGAGTGTGATTTTCGTGCGTCGAGAGAGGACTTTACTTTTCAATTGCGTACTCAGTCCAAAGTAGCATTTATTTGCAAGAGCAATTCTTCGTTGGATTTCTAGGCTGGCATTATTGTTGGAGTTTATGCTGGATCCAAGGTAAACGAAGTCCTTCACTATTTCGAACTTTATGACTACAGTTAGCGTTATTATATTAATTTTATTTAAATAATTCAATAAATTAAATATACAAGCTGTTGTATGCGCAAATCGCTCTTTGAAGCTTTTCAAAATATGTATAAGGGGTGATCGCTTGCAACTTTGTAATGCTCCCAAGCTTTCTGAAAGTCATGATATACTGACTCGATGGCTTGCTCACTGAAGAATCCTAGACCCATTTCTTTTAATTTGCAGAACTGTTCCACATGGAAGAATACTACGTGAAATTTCGGAGTAATGGGGATTTCCAGAAGCATGTAACTTGTTTTAACTAAAAGATTTTAGGCGAAATGTGTAATTCGTGTCCAAATTGTTTCCAAAGCATGAGTTGACTACTTCTTTGAAGTCGTCCAATACTTTCACATATTTTAAGATGGCAATGTTGCATATTTGAATGATTTAATAATTTAAATAAAATTAATATAATAACACTTACTGTATTCATATTATTATTTAGCTTTCCAAAATTTATTTAGTTTGAAAAAAAAAAAAATTTTCCTTTTGAATTTTTATATGGAAGAATTGCATATGGTCTATCTACCTACAGACACCTCACTTTTCTTTGGTAATTGACACATAATTTTTTGACATTGGGTAGTAAAGAAAAATGTTAGGAGCTATCATATTCTCTTCTGTAAATAGTCATAACACATTTCCCGGCCGACATATAGAGGTACAAAAATGGCCGAAATGTTGATTTTCGGAAAAAGTAGTGCCAAAAAATCAGATGCTAATTATCAGGAGTGAAGAGGGAATGACAAAACGTCCTTGGGTGATAGGGATAAATGTTGTGGCTTTCATGTTCTACTACTTAAACATACAAATTTTTTCAAATTGCTGAGTTATAGAGGGCCAAAAAATAGGCCATCCGAGCTTATAGTCCAGATTCTGGGAGAAGTATTCCTAGTCTAAAAATTTTAATAGCAGATTAGGATTGTAGGTAGAAGACTCCTACAACCCATATACTCAGAAATATAGTTGAGGTCACTTACACGTGTTTTAGGAGGGGGATGCGGACTCCCCCCTAACAAAAAAAACGGTGCAAGGTGCCTCGTGACAACTTTCGAAGTCATAATCTGCAAGCTTTTCTTAAATCAACCGCATTTAGAGAATACTGTCGAATATGCCGAAACTAATCGCTCTATAAAACTGCGTACTCGAAAAATTTCTTCTTCTTCTTTTTAATTTTCCTTAGCACCACGGGGCGTATAAGTAACAAAAAATGCATTTTCAATTGCATTTTACAAGAGCAAGTGACATGATATGTTAAAACTAAAACATGTGCGCGATGCAGTGTTAGGTCCTTTTCCAGAATATATGACTTTTTATAAAATCTGGAAGGAAATGTAGTTTTCCGAAGACGTGCAAAAAATTGCCATTAATTCGCGATTTTCTCAAAAACGGCTCCGGCGATGGTTTTTTTTTTGCGTCACATCAAGTTAGTTAGCGTATATTCTCATAAAGTAAAGCCAAAAATACTGTACTCCGACTTTGAGGTAAGGATCGTTCCTGGCGCACCGTGCCATACTTATGATATTTCGCATATATGTAGGTATAGGATGGCCCCAGGTTTCATTTGGACTTCGATATATTTCGATAAATTTATCGACAACTGAGTTATTGGTCAAAATGCGATTGCAGAAAAACCTTAATATTATGTACAATATTGTATCAAATCAACATTTGAAGTTGAATTCATCCTGGCACAATTTGTCAAAATTGAATTCTTGAAAGGCCCCTAACGTTACCAACGAATACCGCAATGGAAAATTATTGAACCGGTTTTCAATACTCTTTTTTCTAAATTTTCAAAATATTCGAATTTGGTAAATTCTTCAGTAGGCAATAATCCTACTAATATTATAAATGTGAATGTAGCGATGTTTGGATGTTTGGATGTCCAGACGTTTGCTTTTGTTCCCTAAAAACGTGAGAATGGCTAGACGCATTTTGTTGAAATTTGGCACGCCTACAGGTTATAGTCTGGAAGGAGCTATAGGCTATTTTTTTTTTTAATTTTGGGGGTTCCGACCCTGCTAGGGACCGTTTCTTTTCGAATTTTTTTTTATTCCATATAACTCTAAGTATATTGAACCTATACTTATGATATTTCGCATATAGGTATAGAAAGATCGTACAATATGGGTATCAAACGAAAGGGGAAGGCCCCAGGTTTCATTTTAGCTTCGATATAACTAAGTTATCGGTCAAAATTCGATTGCCCGAAAACCTTAATATTACCCTGCAATATGGGTATCAAACGAAAGGGGATAGCTCCAGGTTTCATTTGGACTTCGATAGGTTTCGATAAATGTATCGATAACTGAGTTATCGGTGTAAATGTTATGGCACAAAAACGGGTATCAAACGAAAGGGGAAGGTCCCAGGTTTCATTTGTACTTCAGTATATTTATTTATTTATTCATTATAATCTAGGATAAACAAAATTCCTTACAGACTATTTACAGTTGATAACTAAAATAAGCAAAACATAATAATTACACATATTCATTAAGCAATAGTTTAAACCTACACTTAGCTATTGAAAAATCAATGTCATTCGAGTTATGTAGCATGTTATATTCCCTCATAGCCCGATAAATTGGTGAATTTGATGCATAAGTTGTTCTAACTCTATCAATAGCAAAAAAATCATGATTTCGTAGTACACGAGGCGGAATGTTAAAGTTTATACGATCCAACAGCAATGGCGACTCAATCGTCCCCTGTATAATATCAAAAATAAATAACAGCGATAAGATTGACCTTGTACTATCCAAAGACTTCAAGTCGATCAGCAGACACCTAGAGCTATAAGCCGGCACTGGATCCTCAAAATGTAACGACCGAAGAGCAAATCTGAGGAAATTTTTTTGAACTCGCTCAAGTCGTCCAATATGACAAGCATGATATGGCCTCCAGATGAACACCCCATATTCCAGCTTGGATCGCACTAAGGATGTGAAAAGCAATTTTAAAGTATAAGGATCGCTAAAGTCCGTACTGAAGCGGCGAATAAACGCAAGCATGGAATAGGATTTCGCAATTACATGATTAATTTGACTATGAAAAAGAAACCTTGAATCGAAAATTATCCCGAGATCTGAAATTTCATCAACTTTTCTCAGAATATATTCACCTATACTGTAAGAGGCTGGAGTGGGATTTCGAGATTTAGAAAAAGAAATGGTAAAGCATTTGCTAGTGTTTAGGTACAGACGGTTATTGCTGCACCAATCAATCACATTGCCAAGATCGGATTGGAGCATAACAGAATCAGTGGGACTTGTAATTGTTTTAAAAATTTTCAAATCATCCGCGTATAATAAAAAATTAGAGTATTTAAAGCAAAGACTTACGTCATTGATAAAAATTACAAATAAGAGCGGTCCCAGAACACTTCCCTGAGGTACGCCCGACGTTGCAATAAAAGGGCGTGAGCATGCACCATCTACCTTAACAACACATGGTCGAAAGGACAAGTACGACTTCACCCAGGATAATATACTGGAGTGAAAACCCAGAGCCCCCAACTTAGAAACCAGCAATGAGTGGTTCACTTTATCGAAGGCCTTCGAAAAGTCAGTGTAGATAGCATCCACTTGTTCTTTCATATTAAGTGAAGAGATACAAATTTCCGAAAAAACTGCAAGATTTGTTACAGTAGATCTTCCAGGCATAAAACCATGCTGGTTAGTACTAATTAAACTCTTTACCGCAAAATATAACTTGTCCTTGACTACAATTTCAAACAACTTAGAGATTGTGGAAAGTTTAGCAATCGGACGGTAGTTGGCGACATTGCTTTTGTTACCACTCTTAAAAATTGGAGTAATAGAAGTTACCTTCCATGAATCTATAAAGTCACCACATATAAGAGACTTATTGAAAAAAAGTAGAATAGGATAGGCAAGTGCAGTGATGTTTTTAAACAAAAAAGAGCAAAACCCATCGATATCCGTTTGTGTTGAGGACTTAATTATGGATATGCCTCTAGTGATATCATCCATGGTTAGTGAAAGTGCACCAAAATTGACAGAGGTGTCACTTTTAGTTGCAGCACCTTCGCAAGAGATATCCTCAGACTCAAAATTAGAGCTAAAAAAATCAGCAAAAAGGTTGACAGCCTCAGATAAAGATTGCGTAGATGCATCATTATAAAAAACTTGTGAGGGGATTCTTGAGCGCGATTTTTTAGCCTTAACATAGCGCCAAAAGGACTTTGGGTTAAGCTTAATATCTTGCTCAAAATTAGCAACATAATTTCTGTAAAGTGTCTTACTGAGCGACTTAAACTCTTTAGAGTAAAAAAGATACCTTTCTTTATGATAAGGTAAATTCGATAATTTAAACTTTTTAAGGAACTTATTTCTCCGATTTTTTAGCCTTTTTAAATTCTTGGTATACCACGGAATCTTATAACATTTCCTTTTTACTGTAGGTATCATGCTAGAAAAAATTTGGTTCACGTTACACTTAAAAAGATCAAAGCATTCATTAACACTGGCCCCGGTAAAAATGATATCCCAGTTAAGCATACCAATTCTATCATTAATAGCATCCCAATTGCAATTTCGGAAGCAATAATTTTTAGAGTGCGATTCTCCTTCAAAACTATTAAAATAATAAAACCCCAACTGCATCACAATAGGGACATGATGTAAACCAGGGGATGAGAGGGGGTCAAGACATTCCTCAATGGTAAAGCTCATATCCTCGCTAATAAAAATAAGGTCTAATAGTCTCGATAACTTATTTAGAAATGTATTAATCTGGGAAAGATTAGCACACAGTAAGCCACATAAGTTTCAAGAGAACTAATGACATTGTTGGGATATAAAGTTAAGCGCTCACCTTCCGTCACCCAACGGACACCACCTAGGTTAAAGTCACCTAACATACAAAAGTTATAATTAGAATTGGAATACTTAGAAACTAGGTCTACAATATTGTCCGTGTGAGCCATATACAAGCATTCTTGGCTACCTGGCGGGATGTAAGATGCACATATAATCAACGAAGACAATCCGTTTATACGAACGCAAAGTTGATCCAGGAGTGTGTCACCATTTAGCAACGATAGAACCGATGAGCTGTATTTCTTCTGTACAGCTATTAAGACACCACCACCACGAGTAAGCCCAGTTTGTGTACTATCTCGGTCTTTTCTATAGACATTGTAGAGATTAGGATCAAAAAATTCGGCATCATAAAAATTTACGTTGAGCCAGGTCTCCACAAAAACAAGAATATCATAAGTCATATGTGAACTAAACTCATACAAAGACCTCGATTTACTTCTGAGACCAGAGGCATTTTCATAGTATAATTTAAACGCGCTACCAACATGGGCTTCAACATTTACAGCTGCAGCTACGAGGCTTGCTGGGTTGCACCGCTCCTTTGAAAAAAACGGAACGGCCGAAGTATAACATTAATAGGCCAGATATTCGCATCTACTACTTTATCATAGTAGGTCTCCGTCACACCAAGTTTGAAGGTAACTCTTCTCAATTCCGCTAGATTTGTACCTTTTCTAACGAGTTTGTCGCATTTCAAATGAGTCAAACTGATACCAGCATGTTTAGACACGTAGCTTAAGACATCATCTTCGGACACGCTAGGGTGGAAAGATGAGACGTGCAGCCACTTCAGACTAGCTGCTACACACAGCTCAGAATTATTGTTCATACCATGAACTAGTGGTTCTTTCATATTTTTGAGAGAAGTTCTCCCTGTAGAGCGAGATACAGTCGCCTTGTTGTTAATCTGAGGTTGTTTTTGTTGATGTTGTTGTTGTTGTTGTTGCTGATGCTGTGGATGTAGTGGATGTTGCAGATGTTGAAGTTGTTGCTGCCGATCATTTAGCATTTTATTAGGCATTTCACCATTACCAGCCACCATAGCGTAACTCGGTTGTTGTTGTTGCTGATGTTTATCATTTTGCAAACCACAAATTACATTAGGCGGATCATTATTGTGAGCAGCCACCTTACCATAACCCTGAGAAGTTACAGACGCTGAGGATGCAGGGGTAGAAGGTACTGCATTAGCTTAAGTAGGCGCCAACTTAGGAATCCTTTTTTTACTACTCTTACGACTCCGCTTAGACTGGTCAGTGGTCACAGAAGATGTAGAATGCGAATCACTGTCACACAGAGTATCTTGCAAAGCAATATCAACATCTCGATTATTAACACCATCAGCCTCAATTACATGCACCAACGGGGATTCAGTCAGAACATTCGGTGTCATGTTCGAATAAACAACATTCGTAACAGCATTAGTAGAGGTTGGAACGACGTCAGCAGTAGAGACGGCACCAAGAGAGCACAAAGTAAAGGTAGATGAGCAGGGTAGACAACTACCAATAGACACCTTTTCCTTGTTTAGATTGAGACCAAAATTTGAGAAAAGCTCGCGCAAATCATAAACAACACTTTTCAGATCTCTTAGTTCAGTGGTAAGAGTAGTTATAGCGTCATCTCTGATTTTAAGTTTATCACACAGCAGCCTAACTTCTGCTTGTAGATCAACACACTTATTAAGCAGTTCAGTGTTGACATCACGAATGGGACACAAAGAGGAATGCACATTAGCATAGCAAGCACTCTCAGCATTGAGTTGATTGCCCTCAGAATACTGTTCAAAATCATTGTTATTACCACTCGCATTGTTAATATTCTCAGTTGAAGACTTATTGTTAGTGACATTATTCTCTGAGCAAAATTCAACTGCACAATCACCTGAAGCAACGGGGGATAGTGGCGGGCGAAGAGATGACCGCCGTGCAGCCATACATATATTGCAGTAAAAAGATTTACTTTCCGAAATCAAAAAGTCAACATCGGCTTGTACTAAGCCAACACAACGTAAATGAAAAATTTCAGCGCACTTTTCGCACTGTATCTTTTGATCTAATCGATCAACTTTATGTCCACATGAGCAGGGCATTATTATTAAATTAATTATACTTGCAAACACGCAAATTAAGTTCCAAACAAATAGAAAATAACTTCAGTCATAATAAAACGAAATTATGAGTATTAATTGGCGGAGCAAAATAAAACACGACCGCACTGCACTATAGTGTTTGACATTGTCGATAAATTGATCGATAACTGAGTCATCGGTCAAAATGCGATTGCCGGAAAACCTCTATATTGCCCTACAATATGGGTATCAAACGAAAGGAGATAGCTCCAGGTTTCATTTAGACTTCGATATATTTCGATAAGTTTATCGATAACTGAGTTATCGGTGAAAATGTTATTGCACAAAAACCTTAAAATTGCCCTACAATATGGGTATCAAACGAAAGGGGAAGGCCCCAGGTTTCATTTGTACCAATATATTTCGATAAATTGATCGATAACTGAGTCATCGGTCAAAATGCGATTGCCGGAAAACCTCTATATTGCCCTACAATATGGGTATCAAACGAAAGGAGATAGCTCCAGGTTTCATTTGGACTTCGATAGGTTTCGATAAATTGATCGATAACTGAGTTATCGGTCAAAATGCAATTGGCCCAAAACTTTTATATTACCCTACAATATGGGTATCAAACGAAAGAAGATAGCTCCAGGTTTCATTTGGACTTCGATATATTTCGATAAATTTATCGATAACTGAGTTATCGGTGAAAATGTTATTGCACAAAAACCTTAAAATTGCCCTACAATATGGGTATCAAACGAAAGGGGAAGGCCCCAGGTTTCATTTGTACCAATATATTTCGATAAATTGATCGATAACTGAGTCATCGGTCAAAATGCGATTGCCGGAAAACCTCTATATTGCCCTACAATATGGGTATCAAACGAAAGGAGATAGCTCCAGGTTTCATTTGGACTTCGATCTATTTCGATAAGTTTATCGATAACTGAGTTATCGGTGATTGCCCAAAAAACTTAACATTACCCTCTAATATGGGTATAAAACGAAAGGAGAAGGCAGCAGGTTTCATTTGGACTTCGATAGGTTTCGGTAAATTGATCGATAACTGAGTTATCGGTGAAAATGTGATTGCCCAAAAACCTTAAACTTGCCCTACAATATGGGTATCAAACGAAAGGGGAAGGCCCCAGGTTTCATTTGTACTTCGACATACTTCGATAAATTTATCTATAACTGAGTTATCGGTAAAAATGCGAATCCAGAAAAACCTTAATATTACCTACAATATTGTATCAAATCAACATTTGAAGTTAAATTCATCCTGGCACAATTTGTCAAAATTGAATTCTTGAAAGGCCCCCTAATGTTACCAACGAATACCTCAAAAGAACATTTTTGAAAACCATTTTTCAATATTCTTGCGATGTTTGGATGTCCAGACGTTTGCTTCTGTTACTCAATCACGTGAGAATGGCAAGACGGATTTTGATGAACTTAGGAACGCATACAGGTTATAGTCTGGAAGGAGTTATAGGCTATTTTTTTTATTAATTTTGGATGTTCGGTTTTCCGGTTTTCAATACTCTTTTTTCAAAATTTTCAAAATATTCGAATTTGGTAAATTGTTCAGTAGGCAATAATCTTACTAATATATAAAAACGTAAGTTTGTGAGTGACTGCGGATGTTTGTGGTTCTTTATCGTCTGAACAAATGGCCCGATCATTACGAAATTTGGCAGACAGCTTCTTAGGAGTGTAGAATAGGTAACAGGCATCATGAAATTCCGATAAATTTATCGATAATAGAGTTATCGGCCAAAATGTTGTTTTCCGTAAAATTTGAAGTATTCGCACAAAATTGGTATCAATCGAAAGGGGAAGACCAAAGTTTTCATTTGGACTTTGGTTCAATTCGATATATTTATCGATAACTAAGTTATCGGTCAAAATGTGGTTTCGGGTAAACTTTGGAATATTCGCACAAAATTGGTATAAAAAGAAAGGGGAAGGCCACAGGTTTCATTTGGACTTTGCTTCATTAAAGGAAACATCTATTTTGAGAACGGCTGGACCTAATACACATAACTAAATTTGGAAGGTAAATTTTGTATCCGCTCGAGATGGTTATACGCTAAAAAACTAAAGGCATTTGGAAAGGTTTTGGAGATTTCCCTCAAAATGTTTGCCAGGATAACCTTATAAAGTGTTCTTTCAATTTGAGCCCGTTTTCGAGATATTGGTCAAAATGTCAACCAGGAGGGGCCCTCGATGGTATTGGTATGATATGGGTATCAAATGAAGTGCTGACAAATGATTTAACATGTTTTAGCTATTTTCCAATATAAAACGAAGGTTTTTAGATATTAACCAAAACGTAGACCAAAATTGGAGCTAGAAGGTTTTTGTGAAAAAATGGGTCTAAAATAAAAGGTCTTGATGCGAAAATGGAGAAAGGGGTAGTATATGGATGACAGTTAAAAAGCAATATGAAAAGACAAAAGCATATGAAGAGGATGGACGGAGAGAATTATGTGGAGCTGAAATTAGGAGGGCGAATCACATACAGATTTTAAATGCAAACAAGTTAGTGTTTGGGCAGGACAACGTCTGCCGGGTTTGCTAGTATTATATAAATATGTAATCTTAAAGTATATTATTGATTTTGAAAGGCCCCCTAACTACTTACATCCCGAGCAACGCCGGGTACCCTGCTAGTATGATATATTTCCTAAAAAAAAATTGGGTTTTTCACTCCAAAATAGAGGTCATAAACTGAAAAATATTGAAATATTGTGTTACAAATATAAAGATTCCGGTTATATGTCCACTCTTTTACAAATTAAAATTTTTAGGAAGAAAATAGTTGATGTCTTTAGGAAAATTGACACGATTTCTACCTATTTCGTAAATAAAAAATTGGAGAAGCTCCAAACTCTGTTTTTACTTTTTGTATACTAAATCTATATATATAAAAATGGAGGGAAAAAATGTATAGTAACTCATCAATTGAGAACGGCTCGACCGATTTCACTAATTTTTTCTTAATTGTATTTGTTTGTGCCCCGAGAAGGTTCTTCAGAAAGAAAAAGTTAAAAAAGTTTCTGGAATCCTGAGATATTGACCAAAATGTGGACCAGGGGTGACTCCGAATGTATTTTAACAATAAGCGTATCAAATTAAAGGTGTTGATGAGAGTTTTCACAAGGAAAAGTTTTCAGGTTCATCTGCGAACCCGTTTCCTTGAAATTTACCATTAGGGGGACCAAGGCTGACCCAAGAATAAGCTCATATAATATAGCTATCATATCAAAAGTGTTGATGACTGTGTCCGCTTAGAGTGAATTTTAGATTCATCTGAATTCAAGAAAAAAATTATTATACAAAAGCTTTTTCATAGAGCTGTTTGCCTTATCTATATATAACTAGTATGATATATTTCTTAAAAAAAATTTGGGTTTTTCACTCCAAGATAGAGGTCATAAACTGAAAAATATTGAAATATTGGGTTACAAATATAAGGATTCCGGTTATATGTCGACTCTTTTACAAATTAAAATTTTTAGGAAGAAAATAGTTGATGTCTTTAGGAAAATTAACACGATTTTTACCTATTTCGTAAATAAAAAATTGAAGAAGCTACAAACTGTGTCGTTACTTTTTGTGTATTAAATATGATAAATTTCTTAAAAAAAATAAAAAGAGAAATATTGATAAATTAGAATAATTTTTTAGCTTTTTTTTAAAAAATTTGATTTTGTCACTCCAAGATAGAGGTCATAAACAGGAAAATATTGAAATATAGGGTTACAAATATGATAAATGTAAAAAAAAAATATTATGATAAAAAGTTTTCATATGTTTCAACGCAAATTCAATTTAGTAAAAACAAAAACAAAAGCTTAACCTGCCCTGAACTCGTGAGCCACTGCTGTATGTACAGTAAAACAGTCAGATACTGTAATTAACAGCTTTGGCTTTTGGTGAAAACTTTTATGAATTATTACAAATTAATGAAGCATTTTTTGTTAAATATAATATGCGTATGCAAAGCTCCTGGCCCATGAAAAAATACCAAAATATATAATAATTGGAATTATGCATGTTTTTATGAGATACACTCTGGCAACTTATTGTATGGAAAAAATGTTAGCCTATTAATATATAGATAATGGTTACTGATTTAGTGACATAAGCTGTAATTATTTCTTTCGTTTATTTCATTTGCGTTGCAAAGCCACAGATGCTCATGGGTTATGTCCACCGTTTAGACATGGTTGCCACTTTGTAATTTTTTCTTTGTTAGTATACAGACAGTATTTTTTGTAATCCATTTACCGGGAGCGTATTACAAATTCAGTTTAGCCAATCCGAATCAACGACGTTCTTACCTAGTTACTTAAAAATAAAAAAATGAATAAAAGGGCGCGAGAGTTTGAGTGTACAAATGATCCAGATATGTTCTGTTTCATCTGCGGTCAATTTATTGTTAAAAGAATGAGACGTGTGTTTTCAAATCCTTTGAAAGTTACATACTATAAGTGTTTTGGAATTGAGCCTAAAAACAATGAAAAACCATGGACACCGAACACTGTGTGCACCACATGCCGAGTCGAATTGATTTCTTCGGAAACCGGAACAAAAAGGTACGTTGTAAAAATTAGGAATTTGGTCCCTTTTAATGCATAGCTGACTAATTTCTGAAACTATCTATTTAGGCGACGTGTGAAATTTATTACACCAATGAAGTGGAGGGAACCAACTTGCCATTCAACGGACTGCTATATTTGTACTACAAAAGTACTTGGGGTTGGAAAGTCCAGAAAAGTAACCTATGCGAGCGTATCTACAGTGTCATTATCAAAACTAATTTCAACAGAAGCGACATTGCCAGAATCAAATTTAACTTTAGTTCCGGCTCCAGTTTCATTGTCAACAGTAGTATCTGATTACGCGGCATCATGTTGTACTGAATGTCAAACGGAAAACGAAAGAAATTCTTTGTCACAAGCACAACTCAATGATTGGATAAGGGATTTGGAATTGTCAAAGGAAAAGGCCGAGCTACACGCCTCTCGAATGCAACAATTTAAATTTGTTTCATCCGATGTTAAGGTAACATATCATAGAACTCGTCACGAACAATTTTTCAAGTACTATACGAAGGAGGACAGTGTTTGTTACAGCAAAGACATTGCTGGTCTATTCAAACAATTTGGTGAACCATATGATTCAAAAGAGTGGCGATTGTTCATAGACGGCAATAAATTAAGTTTAAAGGCCGTATTATTGCATATTTTCAACCAAAAGCCATCTATCCCGATCGAGCATGCAGTAAATACGAAGGAAACATATGAGATAATGCAAAAATTGCTCAAGTTAATCAAATACGAAGAACATGATTGGAAAATATGTGCCGATCTTAAAGTCGTTGGAATGCTATGTGGTCTACAAAGTGGATACACAAAATACTGTTGCTTTCTATGCAAATGGGATAGCCGAGCTCGTCAAGACCACTACATCATAAAGGATTGGCCAGAACGAATCGAGTTTCAAGTTGGGGTAGATAACATAAAATACTCTCCACTTATAAAGAAGGAAAAAATAATTCTACCTCCGCTCCACATGAAGCTCGGCCTTATCAAAACCTTTGTGAAGGCTTTGGACAAAGAAGGCGAAGCTTTTCATCATTTGAAGACAATCTTCCCAGAGATTTCAGAAGCAAAAATAAAGGAAGGCATTTTTGTGGGACCGCAAATAAGGAAAATGATGACCAATAACCATTTCAAAGAACTATTGTCACCAGTGGAGGCAGCAGCGTGGGATTCTTTTGAAAAGGTCGTTACTTCTTTTTTAGGCAAACACAAAAGTCCTAACTACGAGATGATAGTGAACGACTTAATCAAAAACTATGCGGAAATGGGTAAATAAAAAAACATATTATAATAAATTATATATTACATAAATTTACATGAGAATATATAGCCATAAATCTGAATTCATCGTCCAGTTCCGAACAAACAAGAACGGGAAAAATATAAACAAAAAATTTGTTCTGAATTGAAAGATAAATCCAGCCTAAGAAAATTATATACTAATGTGTCACTTATGTATTTATCTAATTTACTTTTTTATTTTCTTTCAGGAGTAAATATGTCTTTAAAAATTCATTTCTTACACTCCCACTTAAATTTTTTCCCGCAAAATCTTTGCGACGAAAGTGGCGAGCATGGCGAAAGGTTTCACCAGCAAATGAAAGTGATTGAAAGTCGGTATCAAGGATTCTGGGATGTCGCTATGATGGGCGACTACTGTTGGTTTCTCATAAGAGAAACCGATCCTAATCTAAATAAGCGTCAAAACAAGACACATAACTTTTTCAATTATAAAATAAGATCATAGAGTTAAGACAGAACCATATGTAAATATGCTATTATTTGTAGGGTACTTAACAATTAAATGGATATATTTACTTGAATGCTATAACTTTTGTATTAGTTCATCGATTTTGTTCACTGATAGCTTATTTTTTTTTAATAAAACAGAGCTTAGAGGGGGAAAAAAATATCTGCAAAAAAACAAAAAGTTTTCGAGATGCTTCCTCGCAAAGTACACATTTTTTTATATTTTTCCAAAAAAAATTTTTAAAATCCGTAATGATTGTTCAATATGTTTGAATCTGCAGGACCTAGCAAAAAGTGTTGTATGCACTGATTATAGTAAATTTTATAAGCTTTCAAATTTTTCAAACCGTTTTGGAAGAGCTCAGTTTGTTCTTGAGATATACACGATTAACACTAGAGTACATGCGTGGCCTACTATGGTAGACCATTTTAAAATAGCAATAAAAAATTGTTTCATTACATATTACTGAAACTAATGATTTAAAGCGTATTTATATTTATTTAAAAGAATAATTTAAGCTTTAATTTATACATAGAAAACAACATTTTAAAATTAAAGCAAATTTTGTTCTATAATAGTAAAAAATACCAAAACTTGTACTTTTGAGACCAATGATTCAAATTTTTTTCTTACATTATTAAAGTTTATCAAAAACCTATTTTTATGACATTTATTACACATCACAGCCGGGTGATTAGGACAAATCCATTTGTTGCACGTTTTGCACCACTTTTTTGATGATTGATTTCTTGCTGCTATGGTAGTCCCGAGACTTTTTCGCTAATCTTCAGAAATATGTGTACGAGCAGAAAGCTCTCACGGTAGTGACTTGACGACAAATTTAATGCATAGGGCTTTTCTGGAACTACGCCGCTCTAACATACAGAATTGTTAAGTTATCAACAAAAATATACCAATGGTCAACTATAGTAGGCCGCGCGTGCACTCCAGTGTTAAGTGGAGCCATCTTTTTTGTTTTTTGAAATAACGGTAAATCGTAAATATCTCAAAAACGGTACCATTCAAGTAAAAATAACCTTGATTTAGGAGGTGATTTTACATAGGAATTTCACTATGGCGTCTCTGGTGCATTTTGGCTGTAAACCAGTGTAATAGGATTACGTTTCTTTAGTTCAGGCACTGTAGTATCTTTGCTTTTGTTTACACCTTTTTTGTTATTATTTTTCATTACTTCTGCATATGACAGTCCTTTTTCGTTATTATTACTATTGATTTTCTTTATTTCGTTACATACCTTTTCATTATCTTTACCAATTGTTTCAGTTTTATTTTTCACTTCTTCTATCATTTCATATAAACTTTTCATCTCACCAATTTTCGTAGTATATCGATCCTCTACAACTTCTAATAAAGCTTTTATTTAGTTTTGGCTTTTTATCATCACCTCTTCAAACTCCGATTTATTTTCATTTAACATTGTGTTGTTTTTCTTCACACTCATTTGCATTTCTTGCAGCACCAAGTCTACATTCTGAATATATGTAACACATCCATCACACATAAAGTTGCAAACAGCCACCGACGTGTCTAACGGACGGTGGCGGCGGACGTACGCGAGCAAATTTGCGATTTTTTATGAACGTTGGGCTTACGTAGAAACATTCAATACAGTGTTACAATTCCTCAGTTTGCATGTATGCTTACCCAAACCTCTACTTTTGTATTTGTAATTTTTCATTTTGTAAAATGTCGAAAGTAATATTATATAACTACTTATAGTATATTTATTTATAAACTTTAACATAAGTCAAAAATTTTAAGATATTTCGACAATACTTAAAACTTTTTTGGGTATTTTTGTAACATGCAAATAGTTGAATAGGCAACACTGTGTGTCGAAGAGCGATCAGCTGACACGTTTCCTACGTAAAAATCAGAAATTTGTTGGTTTGGACGTAGCGACGTGCGTAAAACGTACGTCACGAAGGTCGGTGAAAAATCGCTTACACGCAATCCTCATAAGGTATGTAGATCGTGTCAGCTGACACGTCGTCCGTTTTTCCGTCGGTGGCTGTTTGCACCTTAAATCGTGCCATAGGTTTTTCTTCAAAAATTTTACAATTATCAACACCGGCACATGGAAGGCTTAAATGGTACACCTTATTACACACACCTTCACATCGTATACCTGTCTCTCCCCTTAATTATAGAGCGATTACATTTCGCACACTTACTCATTTTTTGCTTTTATGCTTGAGTATAGCATTCCGTAGTTAATATAGCAAAAAACGTGTTTTCTGCCTCTTTTTATAAATTGAGATTAAAGCGTTCGAATGTATTTAGACACTTATATTGTGTATAAAGTCTTTATTTCAGTTGTATTCCAACAACCACTTTATGTTTCTGTACTTTTTCTTTCCCTTACACGTTTTAAACACTTTAAATTGTTAATAATATATCAAAAACTTGCAGAACAAACACAGCAAAGAACCTCGCTCGTTCCGTAAGTTGACTCTAAATTGTTCAGGAAAAAACCCTGAAAATCCAAAATGGAAACCGGCCTAATGCTCATATTGAGAACTTCAAAATACACACCAAATTCATGTTTAATAAAAAATATGTATATGAAGCAAAATCCTAACGGTAAACTGTTTTCATTCTTACATTGAGCGACGGTTCGTATTTCATTTGCTCTCACATTAACATATTGAGTAAAGTATACACTTGCGTCGGCGCAAATTATCACCAAAATCTTGGTAAAACATTTACATTTGTTTTCAAATTATTGACTGCTGATTGGAAGATTACTATATTTCAAAATTTTTTTTTTAAGATGTCCTGTCTTAGAATTTGTTGCAATAAGGGCGTTATTGGATATATAATAATGAAATATTGAATACAATTTTTAAGTGGATAGTTTTATTTTTTAGTAGAACTATATTATTTATGGTCTCTGCTATTCATGTAATTCAAAATTTTAATTCTTTTTTAAAAACGCAATATGTAAAATTCTACTTTTTGCAAAATGCTATAATAAAAATTAAATTCCAAGGTATTCATGGTCACTATTTTCGGTTAGTTTTTAGATGCATTCTCAAACATTTGTTTTCAACATATCTCGCATGTCTCGCTGCAAAAAAAAATTCAAAGGTACCATTTTTCTGGAAAATACGACAACAGTTTTGTTTTTATTTTTTTGTTTTTTCTTAAAAATGCAATCAAACTTCTATATTTGGTAAAATTCTAAAATGAAAATGAGATTCGAAGTCATTCGCGACCACTTTTTTGGGCGGGGATTTATATGCCTCCTAAAATCCAGAAAAAGTTGTGTGTTTATATTTAAATGTAAACTTCTGTTCACAAAGCTCCAATAATGAAATGTGATTCCAAAGCAACCTTATAATTCAAAATTTTATGTAAAAAGAACGCAGAGTCAAAGTAGGTAAGAGAGTCGTTGAGTCGGATTGGTTAAACTGAATTTGTAATATGCTCCCGGTAAATGGATTACAAAAAATACTGCCTGTATACTAACAAAGAAAAAATTACAAAGTGGCAACCATGTCTAAACGGTGGACATAACCCATGAGATTGCGAATTACAATCGCATGCAACGCAAATGAAATAAACGAAAGAAATAATTACAGCTTATGTCACTCAATCAGTAACTATCTGATAAATAAAAATGAATGTGTGTCTGTGTGTCCTTTATGGGCGTCCAAAGTACCCAACCGATTTTTATGAAATTTTCACAGTATATTCTTGAGATCATGGGTTAAAGCATAGGCTATATTAATTTTTGGAAAAGTGGGCGGTGCCACGCCCCCCGGCTATATAAAACTACAATTCTTCATAACTCTGAACATATTTGGTCTAAATTAATGATTTTTGGATATGTCTGTCCTTTGGTCAAGATTTATGTAATTTTGGAAAAGTGGGCGGTGCCACGCCCACATTTTTTGTGTTTTGTTTGTACTTCAATAATGTCCAAAGTTTATGGTCGATCTCTTTTAAACTTTCAAGATTGGTTCAGAAGATTGTTGTGTACGATTTAGGCTATACCTATCAATTTTTGGAAAAGTAGGCGGTGCCACGTCCACATTTTTTGTGTTTTGTTTGTACTTCAATAATGTCCAAAGTTTATGGTCGATCTCTTTTAAACTGTCAAGATTTGAACATATTTGGTCTAAATTAATGATTTCTGGATATGTGTGTCCTTTAGTCACGATTTATGTAATTTTGGAAAAGTGGGCGGTGCCACGTCCACATTTTTTGTGTTTTGTTTGTACTTCAATAATGTCCAAAGTTTATGGTCGATCTCTTTTAAACTGTCAAGATTGGTTCAGAAGATTTTTGTGTACGATTTAGGCTATATCAATTTTTGGAAAAGTAGGCGGTGCCACGCCCCCAGGCTATATTACATTTAAATTCTTCATAGCTCTAAACATATTTGGTCTAAATTAATGATTTCTGGATATGTGTGTCCTTTGGTCAAGATTTATGTAATTTTGGAAAAGTGGGCGGTGCCACGACCCTTTTTTTTGTGTTTTGTTTGTACTTCAATAATGTCCAAAGTTTATGGTCGATCTCTTTTAAACTTTCAAGATTGGTTCAGAAGATTGTTGTGCACGATTTAGGCTATACCTATCAATTTTTGGAAAAGTAGGCGGTGCCACGCCCCCAGGCTATATAAAAATTAAATTCTTCATAGCTCTGAACATATTTGGTCTAAATTAATGATTTCTGGATATGTGTGTCCTTTAGTCACGATTTATGTAATTTTGGAAAAGTGGGCGGTGCCACGCCCACATTTTTTGTGTTTTGTTTGTACTTCAATAATGTCCAAAGTTTATGGTCGATCTCTTTTAAACTGTCAAGATTGGTTCAGAAGATGTTTGTGTACGATTTAGGCTATATCAATTTTTGGAAAAGTAGGCGGTGCCACGCCCCCAGGCTATATAAAATTTAAATTCTTCATAACCCTGAACATATTAGGTCTAAATTAAAGATTTTTGGATATGTGTGTCCTTTAGTCAAGATGGACATAATTTGGGAAAAGTGGGCGGTCCCAAGCCCACATTTTTTGTGTTTTGTTTGTACTTCAATAAGTTCAAAGTTTATGGTCGATCTTCTCTAAATTTCCAGATTGGTTCAGAAGATTGTTGTGCCACGCCCCCAGGCTATATAAAATTTAAATCATCATAACTTTGAATATTTTTGGTCTAAACTAATGATTTTTGGATATGTGTGTCCCTTGGTCAAGAATTATATAATTTGGGAAATGTGGGCGGTGCCACGCCCACATTTTTTGTATTCAGTGCTTTGTTTGTACTTCAATAATGTACAAAGTTTATGGTTGATCTGTTTTAAGCTTTTCCAATGCGTTAAAATCATCGTTGGGTACGACATTGTACATAGGCTACATTTGTAAATTCTTTGGAAAAGTGGGCAGTTCCAGGACCACAAGCTAAGTAATATTTCAATTCGTTATATCCCTGAATGTATTTGCTTTAGTGACATTTTAACGTTCTTAAATCTTAATCAAAGCACTTAATTTTTTTTGTTTGTTTATGCCATTCATACATATCCAGAGTATTATAGGTAGATATAGGATATAATTAAATAAGTACTAACTATACATCTGCTCAGCAGCGCATAATGGTTTTTGTCATACCCATTGAGTTCAAAAGATCCGTTTTTTGAGTTGGACATCCAAAAAATTTATTTGTTTATACCAAAGACTTTAAAGCCAGAAACATTGTATATCCTAAAACACTGCAATAAATGGAATGTTAAAAGTTAAAGAAAAATATTTGAAAATGTATTTCTAGGGAAGTCACTGGTCAGGCAGAACAACGTCTGCCGGGTCTGCTAGTTATCTATATATTAATAGGCTAACATTTTTTCCATACAATAAGTTGCCAGAGTGTATCTCATAAAAACATGCATAATTCCAATTATTATATATTTTGGTATCTTTTCATGGGCCAGGAGCTTTGCATAGGCATATTATATTTAACAAAAAATGCTTCATTAATTTGTAATAATTCATAAAAGTTTTCACCAAAAGCCAAAGCTGTTAATTACAGTATCTGACTGTTTTACTGTACATACAGCAGTGGCGCACGAGTTCAGGGCAGGTTAAGCTTTTGTTTTTGTTTTTACTAAATTGAAGTTGCCTTGAAACATATGAAAACTTTTTATCATAATATATTTTTTTACATTTATCATATTTGTAACCCTATATTTCAATATTTTCCTGTTTATGACCTCTCTCTTGGAGTGAAAAAATCAAATTTTTAAAAAAAAAAAGCTAAAAAACTTTTCCAATTTATCAGTATTTCTCTTTTTATTTGTTTTTAAAGAAATTTTTCATATTTAATACACAAAAAGTAAATACACAGTTTGTAGCTTCTTCAATTTTTTATTTACGAAATAGGTAGAAATCGTGTTAATTTTCCTAAAGACATCCACTATTTTCTTCCTAAAAATTTTAATTTGTAAAAGAGGCGACACATAACCGGAATCCTTATATTTGTAACCCAATATTTCAATATTTTTCAGTTTATGACCTCTATCTTGGAGTGAAAAACCCAATTTTTTTTTAAGAAATATATCATATTTAGTATACAAAAAGTAAAAACAGAGTTTGGAGCTTCTCCAATTTTTTATTTACGAAATAGGTAGAAATCGTCTTAATTTTCCTAAAGACATCCACTATTTTCTTCCTAAAAATTTTAATTTGTAAAAGAGGCGACACATAACCGGAATCCTTATATTTGTAACCCAATATTTCAATATTTTCCTGTTTATGACCTCTCTCTTGGAGTGAAAAAATCAAATTTTAAAAAAAAAAAGCTAAAAAACTTTTCCAATTTATCAGTATTTCTCTTTTTATTTGTTTTTTAAGAAATATATCATATTTGATATACAAAAAGTAAAAACACAGTTTGTAGATTCTTCAATTTTATATTTACGAAGTAGCTAGAAATCGCGTTAATTTTCCTAAAGACATCAACTATTTTCTTCCTTAAAATTTTTATTTTTAATCGGAATCCTTATATTTGTAAGCTAATATTTTTCTGTTAATGGCATCTTTCTTGGAGTGAAAAAATCAAATTTTTTTTAAGAAATATATCATATTTGAAATATATTATATCATACAAAAAGTAAAAACAGAGTTTGGAGCTTCTCCAATTTGTTATTTACGAAATAGGTAGAAATCGTGTTAATTTTCCTAAAGAGATCAACTATTTTCTTCCTAACAATTTTAATTTGTAAAAGAGGCGACATATAACCGGAATCCTTATATTTGTAACCCAATATTTCAATATTTTTCAGTTTATGACCTCTATCTTGGAGTGAAAAACCCAAATTTTTTTTAAGAAATATATCATATTTAGTATACAAAAAGTAAAAACAGAGTTTGGAGCTTCTCCAATTTTTTATTTACGAAATAGGTAGAAATCGTGTTAATTTTCCTAAAGACATCAACTATTTTCTTCCTAAAAATTTTAATTTGTAAAAGAGGCGACATATAACCGGAATACTTATATTTGTAACCCAATATTTCAATATTTTTCAGTTTATGACCTCTATCTTGGAGTGAAAAACCCAAATTTTTTTTAAGAAATATATTATATTTAGTATACAAAAAGTAAAAACAGAGTTTGGAGCTTCTCCAATTTTTTATTTCGAAATAGGTAGAAATCGTGTTAATTTTCCTAAAGACATCAACTATTTTCTTCCTTAAAATTTTTACTTTCAATCGGATTCCTTATATTTGTAAGCTAATATTTTTCTGTTAATGGCATCTTTCTTGGAGTGAAAAAATCAAATTTTTTGAAAAAAAAAAGCTAAATTCTGAAATATGAAAGGATTATTGGGTCTGATGGTGGACTTTCAAACATCGCTAAGTACCGGTTTTGCCATCTCCTATTAATGATTACTGGTCTTTAATGGACGGATTTCTTTTGGTTAGTTGTCAAATTACCCGTATTTAGAGTAAACCAGCTTGTATGAAAGCGACCCTCAATAACTCAACTTATATACTTGTTATTAATTTCAGCAATACAAATGTATCCAATATTTCTGCCTCTAGGCATTAGGTACTGGAGAAAAATGCTAACAGAGGATTTAATAAGTTCAACGAATTTAAGGTGGTCGAGTTTCAACCACGGGATATACTAGTATATATTATAAGTCTAACTATGCTGTTGGTATATGTCTATGAAATTTAATTTTGTTTATTGAAATATTGGCGGATTATGAAAGGAGTGGTGGGTCTGATGGTGGACTTTCAAACGTTGCTAAGTACCGTTTTTGCAATCTCCTATTAGTGATTACTGGTCTTTAATGGACGGATGTTTTTTGGTTAGTTGTCAAATTACCCGTCTTTAGAGTAAACCAGCTTGTATGAAAGCGACCCTCAATAACTTGACTATATATAACTAATTAATTTCAGAAATAAAAATGTCTCCAATATTTCTGCCTCTAGGCATCAGAAACTGGAGAAAAATACGAACAAAGGATTTAAAAAGTTAAACTAATTTAAGGAGGTCGAATTTGTAACGCCCTTGCCGCCTTTACCATGTATGGTGCTGCGTCGGTTAAAAATATGAGAACATTGCTTTTATCGAAATCTTCACCAAGTAAGCCAATTAAAGCACGAGATATTGTGGCATGGTTGGTTTTGTCTAGCTCCACGACATTGAGCAACAATTCCTTGTCTCGCATATCCTAGTTTTCATGTAAAATTCCCACAATAATATTTGCCACATATGAAGGGCTCAGAACCAAAAGGATCTGAGTGAAATTTTTTTTGAAATTGAGTTATACCCATATTTGTATAGTGAAATATGGTGTTTATTTGTTGGCAAAGAGATCCGAGTCATTTCGGAAATTGTAGAGCCATCTATTTCACATACAATAAACGCCCTACCCAGATTTTACAAAGAATTTTCAAAAGGCAGTAAACTATAAACTTGAATATCTCAAATCAATTTAGGAGTCACTTAGATCCATTTGGTTCTAAACCCTTTATATATAATTTTAGTTTTCAAATTAAAGCTGCACGATACACAAAATTTTTAATTTTCTGTCCAGGAGCGTAAATAAATAGCGAGGACGGTTTTCCTACACGGAAACACGCCACATGGAGCTACTGATATCGTTAATCTCCTAATCAATTTTCAGGTCCCAACCTTAAACGCTTTTCAGCTGGAAAAATTAAGTTTGTATAGGAGGTGCCACGCCCCCTTTTCCGATAATCCCCACTTTTATGCGCAAAAATTGTTTTAATATCATATGGCTCTGTACCAATTTCCAGGTCCCTGCCTTCAATCATTCTAGAGATATTCAGCTTGAAAAATTAAGTTTGTATGGGAGGTGCCACGCCCACTTTGTCATTATCCCCAGTTTTTTTGGAGGTGGTAGGGATCGATTCCATATAACCCCCTACCAAATTTCAATAGTCTAATAAATACCAGAGATATCGACTAAGAAGTATTTTATTCGTATGGGAGGTGCCACGCCACCTTTTTCGTTGTCGCCAGTTTTTTTGAAGGATCGATCTCATATAACCTCTCACCAAATTTCAGTTGTCTAACCTAAATACTTCCGGAGATATCGACAAAGAAGTATTTCAATCGTATGGGAATTGCCATACCCTTTTGCCCCTTTTTCGTTATCCCCAGTTTTTTTTTTGGAGGTGAAAGGGATCGATCTCATATAACCTCTCACCAAATTTCAGTGGTATAACCTAAATGCTTCCAGAGATATCGACTAAGAAGTATTTCATTCGTATGGGAGGTGCCACGCCCACTTTTTGTTATCCCCAGTTTTTTTGGAGGTGGTAGGGATCGATCCCATACAACCCCTCACCGAGTTTCAATGGTCTAACATAAATACTTCCAGAGATACGGACAATTAAAAATTCCAGTTGTATGGGAGGTGCCACGCCCCCTACATATATCAAAATATTTTTTAGCCTGCGACCATCCCTGGAAGATATCCAGTGGGTGTGTAAAATTTAGTTACGATCGGCTCATTCGTTTAGGAGCCAAGTGTGTCCATATAAAGATACATAATTTAAATTTTATAGTTATACTAGCAGGGTACCCGGCGTTGCTCGGGATGTAAGTAGTTAGGGGGCCTTTCAAAATCAATAATATACTTTAAGATTTCATATTTATATAATATAGCTGACCCGGCAAACTTCGTTCTTCCCAAAATAGATTTTTTTATTAATTTTTCACTACTTCATTGTGCATACAACTTCAAAAATATAAAATTTTAGTATTCCGTTTAAGGCTACACGATACACAAAATGTTTAGTTTTCTGTCCCGGAGCGTACGTAAATAGTGAAAAAAATTTTCCTACACGGGAACACGCCACATAGAGCTATTGATATCATTAATCTCCTGATCAATTTTCAGGTCCTAACTTTAAAAGCTTTTACGATAACCCCACTTTTATGCCCAAAAATTGTTTTGATATCATTTAGCTCTATACCAATTTCCAGGTTCCTGCCTTAAATACTTTTGGAGATATTTAGCTTGAAAAGTTAGTATGGGAGGTGCCACGCCCCCATTTTTGTTAACCCCAATTTTTTTGGAGGTGGTAGGGATCGATCTCGGATAACCCCTCACCAAATTTAAATGATCTAACAAAAATACTTCCAGAGATATCGACTAAGAAGTATTTCATTCGTATGGGAGGTGCCACGCCCCCTTTTTCGTTATCCCCAGTTTTTATGGAGGTGGTAGGGATCGATCTCATATAATCTCTCACCAAATTTCAGTAGTCTAACCTAAATACTTCCAGAGATATCGACTAAGAAGTATTTCATTCGTATGGGAGGTGCCACGCCCCCTTTTTCGTTATCCCCAGTTTTTTTTGGAGGTGGTAGGGATCGATCTCATATAATCTCTCACCGAATTTCAGTGGTCTAACCTAAATACTTCCAGAGATATCGACTAAGAAGTATTTCATTCGTATGGGAGGTGCCACGCCCACACCGTCGTTATCCCCAGTTTTTTTTGGAGGTGGTAGGGATCGATTCCATATAACCCCTAACCAAATTTCAGTGGTCTAACCTAAATAGTTCCAGAGATATCGACTAAGAAGTATTTCATTCGTATGGGAGGTGCCACGCCCACTTTGTCGTTATCCCCAGTTTTTTTGGAGGTGGTAGGGATCGATTGCATATAACCCCTAACCAAGTTTCAATGATCTAACCTAAATAGTTCCAGAGATATCGACTAAGAAGTATTTCATTCGTATATTTCATTTCGTTATCCCCAGTTTTTTTTGGAGGTGGTAGGGATCGATCTCATATAATCTCTCACCAAATTTCAGTGGTCTAACCTAAATACTTCCAGAGATACGGACAATGGAAAATTCCATTTGTATGGGAGGTGCCACGCCCCCTATATATATCAAAATATTTTTTAGCCTGTGACCATCCCTGGAAGATGTACAGTGGGTGTGTAAAATTTGGTTACGATCGGTTTATAAGTTTAGGACGCAAGTCGATCTATACCTATTTACATAATTTGAATTTTATATATATAGATATAGATAGATAGACAAAATCTTTACATGCTTTGTCGTTATTAAATATATAGCACATGCGACTTTACATCAGGACAACACCAATGCAGCGTCGTTATCAGCAAATCACAGACAACAATTTGTTCGCATCAGTTGGTGTTAAATTGTTGACTCAAAGCACACAAAATGATAACGGACTCAAGTGAAATTAAAGTTCTTGCAAATGTACACTTTTCTTTATTACGTCGCGTGCGATAGATCTTGATTGCCTTATCGAAAGTCCATGATGACACACGTCAACAAAGTGACATTGTTTCTACTACCATGGGGTGAAGGCATATACGTTAGTGGCGGCAGGGTGAAGGCTTTTTATACGTTATCGCATATAAACTAATGTTCATGTCTATATACGTATTGAACTTGTATAATAAAGGGAGAGAGCTACCACCGTTTAAATTCGTGGCTAAACTTATAAATAAACAAACCACAGAAAATAAAGACCAGCAAAGCTAAAGTTTCCAAAATTGTAATTCCTATCAAACTTTCTCCAGATTTTTTTATGTATTTCAATATTAATACAAAATCAAAACGTCTTAAGGCGGCCTTTTTATTAATGCCGCAGCAGCAGCAAACTTGTTCTTCATTTTGATTTTGAAAATATAACCACAGGAATTGTTATAAATATATGGAGTGCATGTTGCCAAATACATGCAATCAATTTCTTAAGTCCTAATTGGATTTTTAAAGTCTATGTATTAAACTTAATCTATATATTTTTATTACCTTCCTGAACATGAAATAGTATTGCAACTTTGGTCCGATTTTTGTAAGTATGAGAAGAAAGAGATATATGCAACTGTTGCAATGGCTACGAATTGGGTACATATTATATACACACGTAACGTGGTTAGTTAAAATCAAACAGATAGGACCAACATAGCTCTAATCAACCTAACATAGGCCCCATATAATCGATTGTTTCGATAAATAGGGTTTTGGCTATGTATCTTTGGCTTAACTGTTTTGCAGAGTTTGTTCTAATTGAAGGGCCCAAGGATCTAAGTGACTCCGAAATTGATTTGAGATATTCAAGTTTAAAGTTTACTGACTTTTGAAAATTCTATGTAAAATCTGGGTAGGGCGTCTAATTTGTGGGAAATAGATAACACTACAATTTCCGAAATGACTCGGATCGCTTTGCCAACAAATAAACACCATATTTCACTATACAAATATGGGTATAACTTAACTTCAAAAAAAAATTTAACTTAGATCCTTTTGGGTCTGAGCGCTTCAATTATAAGTTCGGATACTTAAAATCGCGGTGCGCATTCATGAAAGGTATAAAGCCATCAATTAAATCTCAAAAGTCTATTACGGTGAGTATACAGTTGGGCGCTGTATCTGATATTGCCGCCTACGCATTCAAAATTCCATACAATGGAGTTGCAAATCCATTGATTTTTTGGCCCCTAAAATAAGAGATGTCTTCCGTACGGAAGCCTCAACTGCAACACCCAACAGTGCGACTATCAAAAAAGTCCATTTCCCTTTGGCAAGCATCGGAAATCCGCTACTCCCCTGTATCCTCTCTCGCTTCAAGCGTCTAGGTCAAAGAGACGTACCCTAAAAAAATTTTGCTAGACTTCAAAAATTCGTATGGAAATGAGCAGATAGGCAAGAAAGTGGCTTAATACAAAGGTAGACAAAAATATCAATTTGTTTTCAACATGCCCTGCACGTTTTAGTGAAAACAAAAGTATTGCAAAATTAGAACTTAAGGGGAAAACACAGTAGTTGGAATCTTACTATATATTTGTAAAAGAATGTGTGTGTGTTTGTATGTATGGATTAGCAGCCTAAACCACTGGACGGAATCGAACAAAATTTTCCTACGACATACCCTGTTTGCCTCAATCTACGGTAGGCTATATAAAAAAGTTCTGGACTGCGGAACGTGGCACCTCCCATAGACCGACCCAAAAATTCCTAGGCTTAATATATGTATTTAAACTTCCGTCCTTAGCCACCCTTTTCTATGGTTGCTTATCACAAAGCATTACATATGAAACTATGACGGATGTGCCTATCTACTATATACTTGTGAAAGTATGTGTGGGCATATTTCGCAAACGTCAAGCTGTGTAGTTGTGTTTTTAGTTTGCTCTGTGCTTTTACCTAAAAATTTAATCATATTTGTCATATATGTATCTGGAAATTTTGAAGTTTAAGGTTAAAGCTAACGAGTTGAATACTTAATGTGCTTCACTACTTGTTGTGAAAAGTGTGAATTTTTGATAAATTTTTGAAAATTAAATAATTATATATTCATTCTATTGAAATTGTGTGTGCCGAGTGGTGTTTTTGCATATTGTATTTGTTTCTTTTTAAAGGCTTACATTTTACATTGTAATTGTTGTTGTGTGCTGACTTGCTTTTCTTTTTCTCACTCCTTTTTCATTACAGCTGTTTCCGTGGTTTGTTAAACGTCAAGTACAGTGTGTTTAAAACTGTTCGCTCAGTACATTGCCTTCCAAACTGCCAGGGTTGTTTTTGTAGCTTTTCATTTTTAACTACTAAACTTTTAACTACTAAATTTTTGAATTTTATAATTTTTTTTTATTTTTCATAATTATTAATAATATAATGTCGTTCACGTTTGAAAATTGCCAGATAAAAAGCGAGTCGGAGCGCTTTGTAGCATGCTGGCTATGTGATGCACTTGTCCACACACAGTGCACTGGCTTAACTGATAGAACAGCCGATCTTATTAATGATGGAAACGGTCTGCGCTGGTCTTGTTCAAAATGTAGATCGACGGAAGTTGACCTTTGTAAGGTCTTTCGTCATATTAGAAACGGGTTTTCCGAGATCAGCAAAGACTTTTCTTTTCTGACCGAAAAATTCAAAAAATATGGAAGCATTTTTAAATCGTTCGGAAATCTTGACAAATCGCTTCAATTAGAAAATTCTATCCATCGTGATGGCGAGCGCGGGCGTACGGATGATCGGCCTGCTCCTTTATTAGCGCCGAACTTGCCGCAAGCCATCGAATTGATAGACTTGGCGTCCCCAATTCCAAGCACTTCTGTTGGGGCAACTTCTAAGAACCCTCCAAAAACCTACGCTAAAAAAAATCCGGATCCTCCTGCAATTGCAATTGAGTCTGAACCAATTGCTAGGAAGCTGGTTGTGGTCCCTCGCAAAAAATCTATTTTTGTGTCTAGGTTCCATCCTGACACTACAGAAGAAGATTTAATGTACCATATTTCGACTAAGGTAAAAGATCGTAACTTGACTATTAAGAAGTTTAATTTCACGTATCAGAGAAATATGTCTTCATTTAGAATTGATGTCGCTGGAAAAGATTTCGATGCTCTTTTGGATAGTTGTTTTTGGCCCCCCGGTGCTCTTGTTGAATGCAGACCAAAAAGAAATGTTCAAAATGTAGCAACAATCTCTCGTGATAACGTTGAGCCAAAAAACTGAGTACTAAGACCATGACTATCTTTTATCAAAATGTCAGAGGTTTGAATACCAAATTAACCGATCTTTATTTGAAATATTTCTGTTGTAACTATAAAGTAATTGCTTTTACTGAAACTTGGCTAAAACCTCATGTTTTCAACTCTGAATTTTTTTGTAACGAATTTCAAGTTTATAGAAATGATCGCTTGAACAGAGTCGGGGGTGGAGTTTTACTTACAGTTCATTCCTCCATACCTTCAGAAGAGGTTGATATACCTAACATTGATTCCATTGAGTTCAAATGCATCCGCATTCAGCTAGCGAATGTCTCCATGTACTTATTTGTTTGTTACATCCCTCCAGCATCAGACCTTGCTTTGTACATGCAACTTATCTCTTTGCTCAAAACGGTTCACTTTTTGACTAAAGATTCTGACTCGATGATTGTTTTGGGTGCTTTTAACCTACCTCATATATCGTGGAAAATAGTCGATGGAAATATTATTCCAAATCCATCCAGACCGGGCTACAATGACTTTTTAGATGGAATTTCCGATCTCTGTCTTAACCAAATAAACGTTACAGCAAACAAGTTTGGCAAAGTCTTAGATTTAGTTTTTGTCGATGATAAAAATAAATTTTCTGTAAGTCGTTGCGATCCCCTGGTTTTACCCGAAGACGTCTACCACCCTTCTATGGAAATATTTGACGAAACCTTAAGTAATGGCCAATGTACACAAGGCTGCTCAAGTAGTAACTTTGATTTTAACTTCTCAAAAGCCAACTATAAGAAATTAAATAAAGAACTGTCTAAATTAACTTGGCCTGAGCTGTATGGCGATATCGATTCAAACGTTTTGCATTTTAATCAAACTATTTACTACTTATTTGAGAAGATTTTTCCTAAACGTAAAATAACATATGATCATCCAACGCAAGCTTGGTTTACTAAAGAGCTTATGATGCTGAAAAATAGAAAAACGCGTTCTTTCAAATTATTTAAGAAATCGGGGTTAAACAAACACTACTTGTTGTATTCTGGTCTACGTAAGAGGCACATCGACTTAAATAAAACGTGCTATAAAGCCTATATCTCTAAAACAAAAAGAGACATTTTTCGCAATCCGAAGTCATTTTATGATTTCGCAAATTCTAAACGAAAAGTAGTGGGATTTTCCTCAGCCATGAAATATAAAGACATTTTATCTAGCGATAATCAAGATAACGCAAAATTTCTTTGAGCAATTTTTCACTTCTAACTATTCTGCCGTCACCAATTCTGACTTTCTAAATTATCCTATATGCGCCAATGATGTTCTTGTTTGTCTGAAAACCTTGAAAGAATCTTTTTAATGTGGTCCTGATAGGATTCCTACATGCTTCTTGAAGAAGTGCGCTAACAATATTTACAAACCCCTTACCAATTTGTTCAATCTGTCACTAAAGTGTGGTGTTTTTCCAACAGCATGGAAAGAGTCGTTTCTTCTACCGCTTCATAAAAGCGGATGCAAGGCTTCTATAGAGAACTATCGTGGCATAGCAAAGCTGTCTGCCATCCCAAAAGTGTTTGAAGCTATTGTTACCAATCAGCTTACGAATCCTATCTCTACCTTGATTTCTGACTGTCAACACGGGTTCTGTAAGGGAAAGTCCACCGTTACAAACTTACTTGAATTTAAAAATCATGTCTCAAATGGCTTTAGAAAAAATCTGCACATCGACGTTATTTATACTGATTTCAGCAAAGCTTTCGATAAAGTGTGTCACTCGTTACTTATTTATAAACTAGATCAGCTGGGTTTCCAGCCGGGTCTCAATCGCTAGATCTCTTCTTCCCTTAGCGACAGAGCACAAAAAGTAGTGTTTAAAAATTGTGAATCCGATGTTATTTGTGTCTCCTCAGGAGTTCCTCAAGAAATCCATCTTGGCCCGGTTCAGTTCTTGTTGTTTATAAATGACATTTCTACAGTAATAGAATTTTCGAAAATGTTAATGTATTCCGACGATGTAAAGCTTTACATGTCATTCGCATCATCCGAAGATAGCAATAAGCTTCAATCAGATCTAAATACACTAGTTACTTGGTGCGATTTAAATTATATGCCGCTTAATCTAAAGAAATGTAAATACATGCGTTTTTCGAGAGGAATTTCACAGCCAGCTTTCTATACAATTAACAATTATAGTCTTGAGCAAATGTATGATTTTGTTGACCTTGGGGTTACTATGGATTACAAAGTCAGTTTCAACTGCACCTTAACGTAACAGTCAATAAAGCTAGAGGCGTTCTAGCATTTGTTAAACGATGGTCTAACGAATTTAGCGACCCTTATGTAACTAAAACTCTCTTTACTACATTAGTCAGACCGATACTTGAATACGGTTCTATAATTTGGAACCCGCGTTACCAGGTCCACGTGGATCGCTTGGAATCAGTTCAAAAACAATTTTTACTATTTGCCTTAAGAGATCTTCACTGGGATCCCTTGTATAATTTGCCATCGTATACGAGTCGCTTAAAACTAATTAATCTTCACAGCCTTTCTAGTCGGAGGGAACAACTTGGAATTGTCTTCATGATTAAATTGCTAAATGGTTCAATCGTAAGCCCGTTTCTTTTGAGCGAAGTGAACTTCAATGTACCTTCTCGTCCATCAAGACATTTTAAACCACTTATCTTGAAACAGTGCCGAACTAATTTTGAATTAAATGAGCCTTTTCGTTGTTTGTGTCAAGATAATAACTCTCATTCTGGTACGTTTGATATTTCAGACTCACTATGCAGAATAAAAAAGTCAATTCTTTCTATTCTAAATACATAGCAACAATTTTTTTTCATATCCTTTGTTTCTTATCTTTATTCTTAACAATTAACTTTTCGCTGTCAACTAATGATTTATTAATTGTGTAATCTTTTTTACTTAGCTGATGAGGTTTTCTCTGTAGCTGAGCAGTTTTAGATCTCGACGATTAAAAAACCAAAGCCTTTCAAAGACTCGGCAAGAAAGAACAATCCGGGCGTCATGCGGATGCGCCCCTCGCGCCGGTCGGGCGGGATATGGTGGGTAATCCGTTGGGAATTATTATTACTATGTAAACCGCTGGATAACACCCAATGAAATTTTGCCAAGCGAAGGAAGGTAAGCGTTCATCGGAGATTGTGAAAATTATTAATGACGCTATATACTTTAATTTTTAAAGGGCCGTATCAAGGTCAGAAGAAAACGCTGAAAGAAAAATTGTCCATAATTTTTACTTTGAACGAATTTCGAATATGCTATAGTGAACATCACTCATGTTTTGTTTACATTGAAGAAGAAACTAATTCCCATCAGGGCCCGAATCGCGGCAGTCGAAAGCGAGCGAAATTTTTGTAATTACATGATTTTTGGATCGCGGCACTCACTAGCGAGAGAAATTAGTAAAAATGTGAAATTTCGTCATTCGATATCGAGCGACTGTTTATACATATCGAACGAAATGTCATTCGTAAGCTAATTGTCAATCGAGCAGTAGGTATGTAGTTAGAGCCAATTTTTTAAAAATATAACGGGAATAACGAAAATGTAAGTGACTTTTTCATTTAATAATTTATTTATAAACATACATATGTAAGTAATTATAGGACAAATGTGAACAAAAAAACTTGCGCCAAAAAAATTTACTGAGTGAATTCGTGATGCAGTATCAAGATTTCAAGAAAAATAGACTTACATTTTATTCACAATGTCACCCACAATTTTTGATACGAAACTTTGGTCAATCCCTATCAAATAATTGTTTCCGACTGAGTGTTGATAGCCTCCACTCGCCAAAAGGGACAAAGTCGCTGCTAGTTGTAGCACTGTTGGTTCAGCGGTTGACAAATGACCTACAAAGTTTATTTCCGAAAGGATAAAACTAAAGGCCTCCTTGGTAAGCATAAAACTCTTCTTAAACCTATAAATTAATAAAAATTATAATTTTTGTATTCGGTATCAACATTTTATCAAAAAGGAAATAAAACCCGCGGGCGTTATTTCTTTTTGTCGACGGGCGCTATTTCATTTTAAAAAAGAAATAATGCCCGCGGGTGCTATTTCCTTTCAGAAAAGAAATAATGCCCGCGGGCGTTATTTCCTTTTAGAAAAGAAACAAAGCCCGCGGGCGTTATATCTTTTTTGCAACGGGCGTTATTTCTCATTTTATCTCGGCATTAGGTAGCGCTTATAAAAAATAATCCTTAGGCGATCCAACACAGTGGGCGTTATTTCCCCGGGCGTTATTTCACTGCCCCGTGTGTAAGTATGTAATTCGCTGGTTAAAGCTGAAAATGGGTAAATAACTTTATATGTGTTAACTTATATACATACGGACATAGTGAACGCGAGAAAATAAATGCACTCTGCATGGCGAAACAAAATGCAGAGTGAGTCAAGCAAGAAAAAGGAACCTTTAGTAGCAAGCGCTACGGTATAGGAATAATAATTTTTGTCACTCCTGGACTCGTTTCGGGCATATAACGGTGCTTATTTATTATCGTTCCATATATTTACGGCTAGTAACTAAGAATAATATACATATCTAATAATATATTCCCTTTAAATAATTATGAAATTCTAAAAATAAACAGTGGTTGGTTTCGTGATATCAGAACCACATAAAGGTCGCCGAATTACAGCGCTCTCGCCACCCAGGCGTACGTCAAAATAACCAATCTTTGTTTCTCTCCTTTCTTCCTCCAGAATGACACGTTACGCATCCCTACGACAGCGGGCCGAAGGCTTAGCTGCCCGGTACCCGAAGCCATGCCCGCTGTGTAGCGTCAGCCATCAGCTTCGGTCAATGGTTCACTGTGCTAAGGAATGCACCAGCGATCCCAGATGCCTACGATGTGGTGGAAAACACCACACCAATCTCCATCTGCCGATGGACGACCCCGAGCCAACCAGCCCGCCTGCCGAAAAGAGTTGGGCGCAACAAGTGGAAGAGGCAGAAATGGAAGAGGAGATGCTGTCGATCCACGCCTCGGACGCAGCATGGGAGGTAGAGTCGGTACCGGACCCACGGCCGCTCCGACCGACGGAAGGGGCATCAGAGTCACTGCCGTTCCGGCCCCTTCTAGCCCACGAGCGGCGAAACCGCGACCGCCACACCGCGCGCATCGGAACAGTCGTAAGCGGAGACTGGCCACACTGCCTACGCACCACCAATACCGACAACTCACGTCGCACAAGCACGCATAATCAGCGTAGACTGGCCTCACGGCCTCGCCAGCTACGCCACACCGATAACAACCACGGTAGATTGGCCCACCCGCCACGCCAACTACCACCAGTATCCGGGTTTCTCGACGGTCTCACCGCGCCTTCTCCCGGGTGGGCCCTCCGGTGCGCCCCATGACCACCCTCGCGCCAAATGCAAATTTTTGGAGCAGTCCTTTTGGCAGAAATGATGGAATCAATGTTCCGAAATATCAAGCTTGGACCAGTCAAACAACATTTATGGACGGATTCCATCGTCCACCATCGTTTTGGCATGGATAGCGAAACCACCATGTTCCTGGTCAACTTTCGTTGCACACAGGATAACCAAAATCATCGACCTGGTTGGCAGCAAGGATTGGCTTCATGTCAACTCCGAATCGAATCCAGCAGATTTAGGAAGCAAAGGACTACCAGGATCGGATTCTTTGTGGTGGCAGGGACCTTCTTGGTTACAAGAAGACAACTCCCAATGGCCAATACAAAAACACGAATAAAATACTTCCGTGGAGGAAAAGAGAGCCCAGGCCTACGCAATATCAAAGCAACAAGAAATCGATATTCTTGACCGGTTTTCTGATCTACCGAGAGCTTTGAGGGTTCTATCATACGTTATGAGATTCTTTCGAAGAACTCATCCCCAGAAAAAAGCTTAATTTCAAGAAAGTCATGTCTCATCCGGTGAGATTAAGACAACGACTCAAATCTTTATAAGCAATTGTATCAGAAGGATTATGTGAATTTGAAGAAGGGAAAGTCTATTGATAGGAAAAACGAGATATTGCCACTCAATCCATTTGCCATTCATCGACAATGATGATATTATTAGGGCCGGTGGACGTCTTGGAGCATCTCAAGACCTCGCTTATAACGAGCGCCACCTAATCATACTGCCATATAATTGTAGGTTGACGCGTTTGATTGTACAAATGGTACATAAAGTCTCCCTCCATGGGGAAAACTAACTAATGCTCCGTTTCATTCGCACCCAATACTGGATTCCGAATGTCAAGAACATGATTAGGGCCACCATCCATAATGGAAACTCTGCACCATTTATCGACAACGAGAGCAAGCCCAACATATGGGTAGCCTGCCTTGCAAGCGCACTAACTTAACTTTTTTGCTGTGACTTAACGATGGTCATTGATCAAGTAATCGCCACTGGGCATGGCTTGTATTTATCTTATTGTCTGATCAGCGGTTATTCATTGCGCATGTGTGAAATATGCCCACGGCCCGCCAATGCGCAAGCAATGAGAATGAGAAAGATCTTAATGCCTACATTTTGGCACATTAACATATTTGATTTTGCTGTTAATGTCTGGGGTATTTCTGCTGTTGTTTTTGTTTTTAAACGGTTTTTAGTAATTCAAATTTCACCCTCTTCCTGTCAACCGATTAATCTGAAATTATGCATACACTTTGGATTTTGGTGACAATACAATTATGTTTGGGTGTTGCCACCTGGGACGGTTTACAGGGTTGCCACCTATCTCAAATTTTTTTAAATATAGAGCTAGATATGCCAATATGGGTATCAAGTGAAAGGTATCTTCGTCCGTATTCCAAATATGATAACTTCAAGCAGGGTTGCCACCTAGAGTTGCCACCTAACCGCATTTTATGTTTTTCCTTATATCTCGGGATCTGCTTGACCGTTTTGAATGAAATTTAGCATATAGATAGCATGATTCATTCTAAGATTATATTCGTGGGTGTTGCCACTTGGGGTGGTTTACAGGGTTGCCACCAATCTCAATGTTTTCTAAATATAGAGCTAGATATGCCAATATGGGTATCAAATGAAAGGTATCTTTGTCCGTATTCCAAATATGACAATTTCAAGCAGGGTTGCCACCTAGAGTTGCCACCTAACCGCATTTTATGTTTTTCTTTATATCTCGGGATCTGCTTGACCGATTTGAATGAAATTTGGCATAAAGTTAGCATGATTCATTCTAAGATTATATTCGTGGGTGTTGCCACTTGGGGCGGTTTACAGGGTTGCCACCTATCTCAAGACGAATCCCTACCACCTCCAGAAAAACTGGGGATAGTGAAAAAGTAGGCGTGGTACCTCCCATACAACTGGAATATTTCGTGGTCAATATCTCTAGGTTAACAAAGCTATACGAAATTAAATATTAAATCATCCAAGTTAATTTTAAATTTTTGCAAAATGAAGTAGGCTACTTCTTTTAAAAATTCTTGAGACCGCGTATAATTGATAAATGTCAATTACTAATTTCAAATTTAATTTTAAATCTTTGCAAATGCAGTAGGCTACTTCTTTTAAAAATTCTTGAGACCGCGTATAATTGATAAATGTCAATTACCAATTTCAAATTTAATTTTAAATCTTTGCAAATGCAGTAGGCTACTTCTTTTAAAAATTCTTGAGACCGCGTATAATTGATAAATGTCAATTACCAATTTCAAATTTAATTTTAAATTTTTGATTTAAAGATTTTTGAGACCACGTATAATTGAAACTCAATAAATAAATTTGAGTTTTTTTGAAGACGCCTCAGAGAGATGTACCGCGCGCGTTCTGTTTATCATAATCGTAACGTTTAGATAAAAATAATAATAGTGAAAAACAGTGATTTAAATTAATTGAAACAAGTGAAGTGTAAAGCAACTTCTAACACAAAACATAAAAAAAACAGGTAAAAAAACTTTTTAAGTTAAACGGTTTTATGTTAAACATACATTGCCATATTTAAGATAAAAGTACTAAAAACCAAAAAATAATAAAATAGATACAGTCGTGGGAATTATAAACATATGCATAGACTAGATTAAAATAAAACCGGGAAGCACGTCAATTGTCTACAAATTATCGACTTAATGTGCGATAGAAGAATCGTTTAATTCGTCGTTAGGCAGTTGGCCCGCAGACGGTGAGGAAATTACTTACTATTTTCTTGCTCATGGAAATTCCAATAGTTATACACTCCATGTAAATAAAAGAGATGTTTCAGCTAGTTTATCGTTGGACATTCACACTGCTGGCTGGCGAGGAATCGTTTCACTGCTCGTAGTGTGTCTTTAATCGACAAAACATATGATAAAAGTACTACTCGCTCACCAATATGAAACCCTAAAACTCGCTTATAATCGAGCTTGCTAGCTTGTTTCCACATTATAGCCCTACTTATCACACGTCCATCGTTGTCGGTTGAACAACTGCCTAATTATAGTGCAACATTACAAAACAAACATTTTAATCAACAATTGTAGACAATTGACGTGCTCCCCGGTTTTATTTTAATCTAGTCTATGCATATGTTTATAATTCCCACGACTGTATCTATTTTATTATTTTTTGGTTTTTAGTACTTTTATCTTAAATATTGCAATGTATGTTTAACTTAAAACCGTTTAACTTAAAAAGTTTTTTACCTATTTTTATTCTCTTGATCTTCAGAAATTTCTCTTACATACTTAAGATGTCAAAGATTGCGAAGCGGATGCTGCAAGGATGCTCTTGAATTTCCAGATAAAGGGCTTATTGGGAAACTTTTATATGAAATGTTGGTAGTGCGCTGATTTCAAAGATAAGAATGGTTCATATTTCCAGTTATGATGTCTTCAATGTGGAAATGAATGTCTTCAAATCGCTGTTCAAGTATTCGACAGGCCTCCGTCTGAACAGAAAGAATTTGTGGTGCCGCCCATCCGTGTCTTTGATCCATCAGAAGATTTAGACACTAACTTTTGTTTTAATAGATTTCCCATAACCGGCCAAGAACTGCCAGTTTGACATCACTTTTTTTGTTAAAACAACAACAACAACAATCTCTAACACTTCAAGAGAAAAGGGTAGAAATGGGTAACTCTCATACAAATAGGATTTTTCGAAGTGCATATCTCTGAAAGTTTTCGGATATGATAGGGAAGTTTGTATGGATAGTAATACATACATATAGACACAGAAAAAGGAGGTAAATTTTAAAGAAATATTTATAAAAAGAATAGAAGGAAGAACAAGATGAAGTAGACGAACAGCAAGTTAGAGCTAAGTAGGGCAGAAAGTACAATTATTGGAACAATTTAAAAAACGTCTGATGGGTCGACCGAAATTGCTTAACAATTTCGATATTAAAAGCTAACGCGGTAGAGGATGTCCACTATCAGAGGGCTACGTTGCCTCTTTGTATGTTTCACCACCAACGCTATCCACCTGGAAGCAACCAGTGATCTCAGTACCCCATCCTATCTAGCAGCCTTTTCGCGTTTTATCGCTAGACGAGGATGTCCGAGAAACATTTACTCCGACAAAGGTACTAACTTTGTCGGTGCGTCAAGATCTCTACGATCTGAATTTAAAGCATTCATCTCTGAAGCACGAGATGAAACCATTTCAAAATACAGCCATCAAGCCTTGACATGGAATTTTATTCCAGCCGGGGCCCACATATGGGCGGACTCTGGGAGACGGGAGTGAATAGCTTCAAAATCCACTTCAAGAAGTTAGCCTCGCCTCATAAATTCACGCATGAAGACTTTCATACGTTATTATGCCGGATTGAGGCATGCCTCAATTCGTAACCACTGAGTCCAGCCTAAAATGAGCCGACGGGCCTGGAACCATTGACCCCTGGGCACTTCCTTACTGGAAGTCATGTACTGGCTCCGCCAGAACTAGAGGCGATGGCAAGTGGAATACTTATCCGAACTTCAAAAGCGAGTGAAGTGGAAGCATCCAAAACAAAACATTAAGGTGGGAGATCTCGTTGAACACCTGAAATTGATGGGCTGGCAAAGCCACAACACCTGCAAACAAACCGCGATATGGTCACACGACACGAAAATATCCACTGCCTGGTAGTATCCCACCCATATTCAGGACCTAGTTTGTGCCCTATAAGTTATAGGAAAATTCATTCGGACAGACTGGCGGACGGTCGGAAACAAAATTACTATGGCATTGGGTTAAATTTTCTATCGCTTTATTCCGTTATAAATTGCGAACTAATCTAATTTATATTAATTGCTCAATATCAATACAACCAATACCATTTTATCACTGACCAGCCTGCAGATCCGTATTTTCATGGCGTTGTTCTCGTTTTTAATGCCGAATCGATGGATAAGCAAAGAAGTTATATTTGATGTCCGTAGTACGTGTATAGGGTAAAACCGGGATAGATGCCCCAACGGGATAGATGCCCCATATTCAAAAAATCTAACTTCCCGAGCTCGTGACTAACTATTAATTTAATAATTAGCAGCCGCAGCCACAGCGCATTTTAGTTATCTAAGGGCTTCGAGCAGTGAACACGCGTTTTGTTAGTATAAAACATTTTGTTTGCGACGAAATTGAAATACCCGTAAAAGTTGTAAAGTTAAGTATTGTGCTTTGTATAACTTTATAACTAGTAATAAATTCCATTATATTTTTTAGTACCTTAATAAACTGATTCATTGAGACTGCATCTAACTAAAAATAGATGTTTTTTTGTTTATAATTTATTCAAAAAATTCGTAGGCATCTATCCCTATCAAAAAGGATAGTTGCCCTGATTTTTCGAGGGATAGATGCCCTTAGGGGCAAAGAAGTAAGTATATATTTTTTACATACTTTTGGAGTCTGATATATGTTTTATGTACTACTTTATGGACTTTTAACTGTTTTCAGCAAAATTATGCCGCGAAAGTACAAAAGGAAGGGACTACAGAAAGCCTGCAGGCCGCGTTCGACGAAATGAACAAAAATACGATGGGGATAAACGAATTATCCCAAAAATATGGGATTCCATCGAGGAAATTAATTCGACGATATGCTTCTAAAAAAACAAAAAAGGGATATAATAAACGTTTATCTAACTATTGGCTGCCTCTAGTTTCCTATAGATTTACTAAGTAGCTTTTATTTTAGTGTAAGATTGTATGTAAAATGTATTTTTATAAAAATATAATTTTTATTTTTTTCTAAATAAACACGTACCTATAAAATTGAATTTAATAAACATATATAAAAATGCATGCCAATTCTTGAAAGCAAACGCTTCAATTTAATAAGGTAGGTATGGGGCATTGATGTAATGATAGTAATTAAAAGATTAAAAACCCAACATGTTTAATTTATTATGGTTTTGAGTAGGGTAGAACTACATACGTTGCGTTCGATTTGTGTTTTTCGCTTATATGCCATAAAGGGCATCTATCCTTCGCATTATTTTCATGGTGGGGCAACTATCCCTAAGGTAGGCATCTATCCCTCAAAAAGAAGGTTTCAGGAAAAAGTAATTTCTCGAAAAACCATGTACGATAGGTAAACCAAAATTTAACTAATTAAAGTTAAAATTTTGAACTAGCTATATTAAAAAAAATTATTCAAATAAAACTAATATTTTCAAATTTAGGCAGCTTTTCCAAAAAGTGGGGCATCTATCCCGGTTTTACCCTACACACGTTGAGCATAGATCTCCAAATGTAATTCACCCATTCCTGAAACTAAAGTTTCCTTAACATCAGCATCGTAAAGGAAATGGGGGAAAGTGGGATCTTCTTTAGTGAAACGTGCAATTGCTTTAGCAAAATTATCCCGATATTTTGCATTATTTGGTTTGATAGCCATAGAATACTAAGCTGAATACTAAGCTGATAAGTGGTATTTTAAAGCCATCAAGCAAATTGATATTAACTATAATTAATATTGCAAACCTCCCCCGAAATTTCCGAAAGTTAAAAAATATACGCCTGTACTAGAAAAATTACTCTACCCGTGTTCAGAAATTAGCATTAAAAGCAATAATGAAAATACCAAAAAATAAAATTAAATAATATTTCACACTGAGGGAAGTTATTGGTAGTCGCTAATAAATTATCAGAGCAAGTCTGAGAGGTCACAACTAAATTACTGCAACGGTTCACTCATTTGGCGCTTTAAGAAATTCGCGCAAAAGTATCAGACTTGCTCTGCATAAGATGAACTTAGCATCTCAACTACATAGCATGTTAACAACAGCAAGAGTGATTCGAACTCAGGTCTGTTGAAATTCAAATGCTTTGCGAATTATGAATACAGTGGGCAAAAATCGTAAAAATGTGTGTCTCTCGTTATTGTAGTCACGGTTGCGATAAGCTTAACCAAAAAAATTACCAAGAAGTTAAAAAAAATTACCAAGCAGTACACAACGCAGTCGTATAGAATTATCAGTGAAAGTAACAATTAGATTGTACTTATACTTGTCAGGAGATAATAAAACTTGACGCTAATTTGGCAAGAAAGGATTGAAACAGTTTAAAAGTAAAAGACCGGTATGCTGTTAAAAAGAAAATGTTCAAGAAATATTTTCATTTATTTGTTGACCATGAAATTGTCATGAATAGCCAAGAAATTTTGACGTTCCGTTTTGCATGTTGAATAATTGCAATTTGCCTCTTTTTATATGAATTTCAATGTTATTTTATTAGATATATTTTTTGTTTTTATTTTCCCGAACCTTCAGTTTTTCTTCAAGAAATAAAGCGACAACTATTTATTTCTTGCCAAAGCCAGAGTTGCGCAGGTCGCTTTTTTTTTTAATTTTCAAGAAACTAGCAGTAGAATAGTATAAGAGATTCTGACACAAGAAATTTTTCTTAAGCGTTTCATAAGTGTCATTTTATATACAGTTTTTGGATTTCCTTTGAAAGCGTAAAGCCCTAAAAAAGAAAAATATTTTCCAATCCCAAAGGAGGAACCACCAAGCACGTTCATTTATGCATCAAATAATTGTTCCGTGTCTTTTTTTCCTATTTTACATCGACATATATAAATGGCTGCAACGCTTCCAGTTTCCGTTGCTCCTAGCCAACGGTCTTTCTCTTCCCTACGAATTTTAAAAACTTATCTAAGTACAATGGGGCAGGAGAGGCTGGCTCTACTCAACATCCACTCTACTTTTGAAGTAACTCCTGAAGAAATCCTAAACAAAATTTCAAAACAAACAAGAAAAATAAATATTGTTTTGTACACGGCTTAAAGTTTAGCTTAGATTTAAATATTCAATATTCAATTATTATATGTATATCCAATAACACCCTTATTGAAACAAATTCCAAGACAGAACATTTTTAAAAAATCTTATATCAGCAGTCAATATGTTGAAACCAAATTTAAATTTTTTGCCTTGATTTTGGTGTGAATTTGCGTAAGGGATGGCAACGATCGGTCAAAATGAAATTGGACAGACGTGCAGACGCAATTGTATACTTTACTCAATTTGTTAATCTTAGAGCAAATGAAATACGCTCAATGTGAGAATAAAAACATTTTACCGTTAGGATTTTGCTACATATACATATTTTTTATTAAAAATTAATTTGGCGTTTATTTTGAAGTTCTCAATATGAACCGGCCTATTTCCATGTTGGATTTTTTAGGGTTTTTAGCTCAACAATTTAGATATACAGTAGAATCTCGAAAAAGTTAACCAATACTTAACTTTTGGAGAACCAGTCAATTAGATTCAATTAGAACTGTTGTACAGAATTAACATACATAAATACCTCTAAGGTCCTTTATGTTCATTTAGTTAACGAGTTAAGACACCCAAATTTAAAACAAATAGTCGCGCCTGCAATTCTTCAGTTGATGAAACACAATACAAAATCTACCTACTAATGATCATCCTTAACCAGCCCATTCAATACAAAGAGTTCGCAAATTTCCATGACCATACCTACATACTTACATACATATGTATGTAAGTACATTTATATGAGTATTTAACAAAAAATTAGGAAGCAGGTAGTATTATTTTGTGTAAGTTAACAATGACAATGATCCACAAGTTTATTTTCCCCTCCAGTACGCCACTACTGGGTTGCATTGTAAACCAAGCTGATGCTGGGATATAAAATGCACATACATAGATACATATTTACATCAGTTAAGAGCATAATTATGATAATGATATTGGTACCGTGTGCAAAAGCATTGTTAACTCCAACGGAATCGTCACCTCATGCTGGGAAGAACAATGGTATCAATAAGCACAGCCTAACTGCAATGCAAAGCGACAAAACCAGTATCGAGAGAAACTAAATTGTTGGTACACGCAAAAATGCAATACAAAAAATGCGGAATTAGAAATGAATATGCAACGGGAGTGATCAGCCTAATTGCGCAAAAATTAAGACATTCATTGGACGAGTTTTGAACGAATCACTTGTGATAAGCTAGCGACTTTAGTCGAAATACATAGTATTACCTTTAACTTAAATAAAGTCTTTGTAAAACCCAAGGAAGTGAATTTTATTTGGCGCCCAACTAGCAGGCTTCCCGAAAAGAAGAGGATCATAGAAACCCTGAGGAGCTGATTTACACCATTATTAATATATTGATTTAATGATGAAATTATTTATGTAAGTGTTATTTCAAATATTGGTTACGTGGAACTTAAACATTGAATTTTATGTGTTGTGTACATTAAAAGTAATTTATAAAAATTAAAAACAGCACATGTTCGAAAACTGCCACGAGATTTTTCTTGATGCCCCAAAAATTTAATTTATATTTCTATTTACTGCATTGAACGAAAAAAAAAATAATAAATTATAGAAAGTAAAAAAGTGCTTAAAATCATTCGAACTTTTTTTCACTTAATTGTTACCAAATGCGATAGTTCGATAGCTTTTAGCAGTAAAACTTCTTTAAATACTTTATATAAAGTAATAAAACTATAAAAGATACGTACATATGTGTGTTAATTAATAGCGAGATTTGGCAATAACTGGACCAATCAAGGCCCGAATTTAAGAAACCTTACTTTGTGAAATTTTTCACATTTACACATTTTTTTTACAGATTACAGCAAACATAAGCTTAGATAAGCCTCAATATTCCCATTTATATTTGTTTAAATCTACATATCAGGTTGCGTTTTGTGGAGGCTCTTTTGCTTCAAAATCAGTGAGAATATATTATTTTTTATACAAACTCAATTTTTTGTGCTTTCATGACTGTCAAATCCAAGAAGTTGTGATATCATTAGTACATACAATAACCAAATCAAATAAAATAAATTGTGTCAAGTTGTGAGCCAAGTCTTTTTTTCGAAAGGTGAAATTATAAGCGAAAATGTTTGTTAATAGAGAACAGGTGTTAGAAATTGTCGATGCGTCTAATGAACGTACCAAGCAGGAGCTAGTAGAGCAGATACGACGTCTAACTTTAGCCGTTAGTCGGTTGGAACCAGCCAGTGTTGAGCCGTTCTTACCAGTATCCATAAACCCATTAATTGAACAAAATAATGCCAGTTTAGACTTAATTAAATCTCTACCTGAGTTTAAAGGTGACTCTTCCACGTACCCGGCATGGCGAAGTGCCGCAGAATTCGCTATGAATTATTACAAAGGTCGGAGAGGTATTATGTAGCCATGGGGATTTTTAGGAATAAGATAGTTGATTCTGCCAACACTACTCTCGCATCATTTAATACAGTTTTAAACTATAAGGCGATAATTTCCAGGCTCGATCAAACCTATGCTGATAAAAGGCCATTATACGTATTGGAAAACGAGCTTAGTATTTTGAGACAGGATAACTTGTCAATCGCAGAGTATTACGACAAGGTGGATAGGCAATTATCGTTAATAATTAATAAACAAATTATGACTCATAGTGGCAATAATGATGTTGTAGAAGCTCTGAATGATCGTGCCAGGGATAATGAGATGCGCGTCTTTATATCTGGTCTCCGTCGACCAATGTGCGACATACTTTTCTCGGCAAGGCCGAAAGATCTTCCATCCGCTCTCGCAGTCGCACAAGAACTTCAAACGAGTCATATGCGTTATGACTTTGCACAAGCATTTGCAATGGGTTACACCCCAAAGCCTAACAACCCCAGAGCATCAGTGCAACAGCAGCAACCACGCTCCTACTCGAATGTTATGAAGATGCCAACCCCAATGGAGGTTGGCAACGGTTCATCCTTTTACAGACAGCATTCCTCCAATCCTTATATGTCACAGCAGCAACCACGCTCCCACCCGAATGTTACGAAGATGCCAACCCCAATGGAGGTTGACAACGGTTCATCCTTTTACAGGCAGCACACCACCAATCCTTATTTGTCACAACAGCAACACAACAACAATTTTTCTAAGCCTAACATATTTACATACACCCCTAAGCCGCACATTTCCAATTCTAACCAGCAATTCACGCAGAAACGAGCTCGTGAGCAATCGAGTTCCGACCGAATACCTATCCAAAAGGCCCAGAAGATTAACTTTATGCCAGATTCAACTAACCCCAACACGATATGTGAGACTGAAGCTCAGGAAGGTGTCGAGTGTAGGGACTACTACTATAGTGATTATGACCAACACAGTGATTGTATTATTCGTGAGGAGGGAGATGCAATTGCAGATCACGATGACGTTATAAATTTTTTAAACTAAATTCGCTCCTGCCGTATATTACTAAGACAACTAGAAACGGTCAGGAGCTTCGTATTTTAATTGACACTGGTACGTCAAAAAATTATATCAAGAATTCTCCATTTCTTCAAGGTGTTAAACTGTTAGAAAAGCCGTTTCGTTTAAGTTCGATTAATGGAACGAATATCATTGATAAAAAATGCTTAGTTAATATATTAGACCATACCTCAACATTTTATTTACTTTCAAATTTAAACATGTTCGACGGTATTATAGGGTATGACTTTCTTCGGAAAATCAATGCAAAAATCATCACTGACAGAGGGTATTTACTTTATCGTAACGGCAAAGTTAAATTACAATATCTCTCAAGTGAACAAGTCAATTCAATAACACTAGAAACAGACTCAGTCCCATTCGATCTTCAATCTAAATTTCGTCATATAATCAATAAAAACGTAAACGCTTTTGCTGACCCAGATAGGGCTTTGCCATACAACACCTCTGTAAAGGGCAGAATCCGCACAATTACCAACGAGCCGATATATAGTAAAAGTTATCCCTACCCTATTTCAGTAGCTCCCTTCATTAACAAGGAAATTGAAACCCTTCTCAAGGACGGTATCATTAGGAAATCATGTTCGCCCTACAACTCACCAGTTCATGTGGTATCCAAAAAAGGGCTGGACGAGTATGGTAAGCCGAAGTTGCGGATGGTGATAGACTTTAGGAAGATCAATGAGAAAACTATCCCCGATCGATACCCCATCCCGGATACAACAGTAATTCTTTCCATTTTAGGAAAATCTAAATACTTCACTACCTTGGATCTTAAGTCAGGGTTTCACCAAATTCTCATGTGCGAAAAAGATATTCAAAAAACGGCGTTTGGCATAAATAATGGCAAGTATGAATTTTGTCGGTTACCTTTTGGCTTAAGAAATGCGCCTAGCATATTTCAAAGGGCAATAGATGACGTCCTACGAGAGGGTATAGGAAAGTTTTGCCACGTTTATGTCGACGACATAATCATTTATTCTCCTGACGAAGAGTCTCATTTAAAAGACATCGATGCTGTTTTGGAAAAACTTGAAAAGGCGGGGATGAGAGTATCGCCAGAAAAATCTAAGTTTTTCAAAACCGAGGTAGAGTTTTTGGGTTTCTTGGTATCCGAAAAAGGTATCAAAACCTGCCCAGACAAGATAAATGATATTATTAATTACGAACCCCCAAAATCACTTCGAGCATTACGATCATTCCTCGGCCTATCCGGATACTACCGACGCTTTGTTAGGGACTATGCTGCTATAGTCAAACCGTTGACTGCATATCTCCGGGGTGAAAATGGTAACGTTAGTGCGCGGAGTTCAAAAAGTGTAAAAATTGATCTTAGCTCAGAAGCACTCCAGGCGTTTGAAAAAATAAAACGGGTTTTGGCTTCTGATGATGTTCTGCTACAATACCCTGATTACAACCAAGCATTCGAGCTAACAACTGATGCCTCGTCTAGTGCACTTGGTGCAGTTTTGTCTCAAAATGGTCGTCCGATCACCATGATTTCACGCACACTGTCACCTTGCGAACAAAACTATGCAACTAATGAACGTGAGCTACTCGCGATTGTATGGGCATTGAAAAGACTACGGCATTATTTGTATGGAATAAAAAACATAAATATTTTCACAGATCACCAGCCACTCATATTTGCCATTTCGGAAAAAAATCCGAATGCAAAAATGAAAAGATGGAAATCTTTCATAGAAGAGTTTTCACCTACGTTCCACTACAAGCCTGGAAAAGATAATAAAGTAGCAGACGCGCTTTCCAGACAATACTGTCACAACCTTAATTGTACGGAACAAAGCCAAAGTGCGCACAGTGAAGAGTCTTCAACTTCTGTCATTAAATCGGTTAAGTGCCCTATTAATCAATTCAGAAATCAGTTAGTTTTATCCGAATCAAATACGTTTAGCAAAACCACTAAGATACTTTTTCAAAACCTCGTCCGGCATACAATCTTTTTCGACAACATCGCAAACCTAATACAGTGCATAAAATATGCTGTTAACCCCAATGTTAGCATTCATTGTGACCTTTCAACTTTGGCCAAAATACAACATACCCTAAAATTAACATTTCCTGGGGTAAAGTTTATCCATACAGAAATCCTAGTGATAGACTTGGTTAACAAGGACGATCAGCTAGAAACAATAGCAGCTGAGCATAACCGCGCTCACCGTGGCTTGCACGAGAATTTCCAACAAATATCTCGAGAATACTACTTTCCAAAGATGAAAAAAATGTTGCAAACGATGATCATAAATTGCAAAATATGTTTGGAAAACAAGTACCAGAGAAAACCGCCCGATCCTGGAATAGGAAAAACTCCTATCCCCTACCTTCCAGGCGAAATACTCCATATGGATATTTTTATGACTGGTAAATACCATTTTCTAACCTGTGTCGATAAACTTTCAAAGTTTGCAATTGTTAAACCTATTGCATCGAGATCCTCAATTGACATTAAAGTTGCCCTATTAGAAATTTTACTGACATTCAATAACCCTAAAACCATTGTTTCAGATAATGAAAAAGCGTTTCATTCGGATTTAATTAAGAGTTTACTTAGGGACAATTTTTCTATCCAACAGTTTTTTATACCCACTCTCCACAGCGAAAGCAATGGCCAGGTGGAACGGTTTCACTCGACCTTGCTGGAAATAGCGCGTTGCATAAAAGAGCAACAGAAGATAGATGAAACAGTTGACCTAGTCTTGCTAGCGACACATAAGTATAATTGTAGTATCCACTCCGTCATTAATGCTAAACCCACCGAAGTATTCCATAATTACCCTCCAGAAAAATTAGAAATAGTAAGACAAAAATTGTTGGAGGTCCAAGAAAAAATTTTACACAGGAACAACTTAGGAAAAAAATTAAGAACTTATTATCCTGGTGAAAAGGTTTTCCTGAAACGAAATAAGAGACTTGGAGGTAAGCTCGATATGATTTATGTTGAGAAGGTTATTGAAAAGGATCTTGGCACCACAGTTCTGATCGCTGGAAAAAAATTCACAAAAGCAATCTGCGATAAAGTAAGGTTCCTGTCGAAAAGTAATGGTTTAAAGAAAACAACTAGAAATTATTTTATTGTTACTATTATTATATAATACTACATACATATGTACATACATATGTACAGAGAGAAAATTTTTTAAACAATTTAGTTGAATGAAAAATTTTTTGTCGTTCAAACACAAAGTATATTAAACAAAGTAGTAGCGAACTCGACAGTTCTCTCTTTGCTGTAGGAGTTTTAACGTCAAATGAAAAAAAATGTTAACCCGTTCGATTTAAAATTTTTCATTTTTATCAGTTCGTTATTTTTATTTGAGAAATACCAAATCGTGGTAATTGTTTACGACTGCAACCGAGTGCTAAAACACGTCCAAAAATTGCAGGGAGAGGTATCAATAGACGCGCCCAGTACCCATAAATAATAGTCCGATTACGAGATCAATTTTTTGAGTAGTTTGCAAGATATTTGGAAACGAATGAAACAATTTCTGTACCAAGAAGACGGGATCGCGTTATTTTTTTAAATCGTGGACAATAGTCGACAACTAAAGATGTAATTCACACAAAAGCTATAGACAACGCCTCCGATTAGTTCTTCGGATTTTTGCAAATATTTTTCAAAATAACAACAGTATATATTCTCCGGAGGCCGATTTTCATTTGAACCGAAAAGTGACTTTGGTACTCCTCCCAACATTTTTTAGAATTTGATGATAGTCGTAAACAGTGACCCAAATCGTTGCTGTACTAATATATACATATGTATGCTTGTTCTTTGCGGTCAAGGTCTTTAAAGAGGTAGACTCCAAAGTAGCACTTGGTGGCAAAAGTGAGCTTATTATTATTCGCGGTTTAACTTTTTAATACAAAAATTGTATGGGGCCCAAATATTGTACGTGGGCCAGTAAGGGTAAATTCGTTGGTTTATACTTTTTTGAAGTAACAACTCCTAAAAAAAAAATATTTCAGTTGTCAATTCTACCTTGTTTAATTTGCCTTGGTTCAAACATAAGCATTTCAACAGTTTAAAATTATCTGTCAGTTGCCTAAAAATATAATTCTTTTTTTATAAAAAAGGCCAAAATTTTCCATTTTACTTGAGAAATTGCGCTTTAATGAAGAAAATTGCTTTAATTGTGCCATTAACTGTCTTTATGTTTCACCTATAAATTCCACACACCAATTTTGAATTATCACAATTCCTAAGAAAACAAACATTGATTGTTAATAATTGTATGTAATATATGTATGTATTTTGATAGTTAATTGTTCATACATGTGTCATAAGAAGCAAAATTGTCTAATATTTAAGTCAAAATTTGTAAACTCGAGCGACTATGTAAACCGTATTTATCCATCTTGCTAACGAATCTCTAACATCAATACCGCAAAGATGATGCTGCAACGTACTTTTATTATTTCGAATCGAGGACGTTCCGAGCTTGACAAGGGGGATAGTTAACAATGACAATGATCCACAAGTTTATTTTCCCCTCCAGTACGCCACTACTGGGTTGCATTGTAAACCAAGCTGATGCTGGGATATAAAATGCACATACATAGATACATATTTACATCAGTTAAGAGCATAATTATGATAATGATATTGGTACCGTGTGCAAAAGCATTGTTAACTCCAACGGAATCGTCACCTCATGCTGGGAAGAACAATGGTATCAATAAGCACAGCCTAACTGCAATGCAAAGCGACAAAACCAGTATCGAGAGAAACTAAATTGTTGGTGCACGCAAAAATGCAATACAAAAAATGCGGAATTAGAAATGAATATGCAACGGGAGTGATCAGCCTAATTGCGCAAAAATTAAGACATTCATTGGACGAGTTTTGAACGAATCACTTGTGATAAGCTAGCGACTTTAGTCGAAATACATAGTATTGCCTTTAACTTAAATAAAGTCTTTGTAAAACCCAAGGAAGTGAATTTTATTTTGTATGTTGCTTTACGCAAATTAAACTATTTACACATGTGAATATGAAAAATCAGCACAAACCCGTCCTTTTCTTACCATAATAAACAGTATACACAGGCGCGTAGCCAGAAAAAAATTTCGGGGGGGTTTTGGCCAAAGTGTCAGTAAATAAGAATTACCTGTAAATACACACATATTTATATTTTTACATATTACATATTTATACTTTTATTTATTTGAAAATTTTCTCTTTCTACACGGCTAAAAATTTGAGCCTAAATTTTAAAGCATTCATTGGTTTACACAATTTTTAAAACTTTTTGGTAATAAATTCCAAGCCTTTCAATTATCCACAAAAATTCTCAATTTTTTGCGGTTTAGATTTAAAACTTAACTGGGATAAACAAAAATACAACAATAGTCGTATACACAGCGAATATGTGTACTTTTCGCACAAAATTCATGAGTGCGCCGTAGCTCAGTAGGTAGAGCATTACGCACTGATTTGGGGCACGTCGGTTCGAGTCCAAACATATTGTGTACCATGTCAAGTGTGATTTCTTAAGCATAGACGTCAAAATTTTTAAAAAAATTAACACCTGTTTTTTTATATTCTATGTTGGATTCATCCTGCATCTCGTTCTATCATTCGTTAGAAGATAGGAGCAGCGATGCGCCGCCATGCTGGAGTGCCTCAGATGTAAACAAAAAACTGAAAAAAACTCCATTTTGAAGTGCCTGTCAAACGTTTGACAGATAACATATCACACTTGTACTGATACACAATGTCCAAACATTAAAAAAAAAAAAAAAAATTGTTAACAACTTTTTCGGTTTAAAATTTAAATAATTTTTATTACGCGCATTTCTATGACAACCGGCGTAAATTTAATTCTAACCAAATTTGGTTTGGTCATACACCTAGGCCAGTATATCTGCGTTCAAAGGGTGTTTTTGGAATTTCCAGTAAAATTAACTTCTTTAGACTAATTTCATTATTTTTGAATGAAAGTATGTGTAAATTCACTATAAAAATACTGCAACTCAAAGTTAAGAGCTTTGTTGAAAATTCAAGAAATGTATATGTAGCCCCAAAAACTTTTAAATCTAGGCTAAAACTTTTAGCCGTGTACAAAACAATATTTATTTTTCTTGTTTGATTTGAAATTTTGTTTAGAATTTGTTCAGAAGTTACTTCAAAAGTATAGTGAATGTTGAGTAGAGCCAGCCTCTCCTGCCCCATTGTACTTCTTAGATAAGTTTTTAACCTTCGAAGGGAAGAGAAAGACTGTACGGAAGGAGCAACGGAAACTGGAAGATTTGCAGCATTTTTTATATATCGATATACCATAGGGAAAAAAGACACGGAACAATTATTTAATGCATCAATGAACGTGCCTGGTCGTTCCTCCTTTGGGATTGGAAAATATTTTTCTTTTTTAGGGCTTTACGCTGTTCAAAAGAAATCCAAAAACTCTATATAAAATGACACTTATGAAACGCTTAAGAAAAATTTTTTGTGTCAGAATTTCTTCTACTTTTCTACTGCTAATTTCTGGAAAATTTTTACAAAAAAGCGACCTGCGCAAATCTGGCTTTGGCAAGAAATAAATAGTTGTCGCTTTATTTCATGGAGAAAAATTGAAGTTTCGGAAAAAAAGACAAAGAATATAATAAAATAACATTGAAATTCATATAATGTTGCAATTATTCAACATGGAGAACGGAACGTCAAAATTTCGGGGCTATTCATGACAATTTCATGGTCAAGAAATAATTGACAATATTTCTTCAGCATATTCTTTTTAACAGCATACCAGACTTTTACTTTTAAACTTTTATCTCCTGAAAAGTATAAGTACAATTTAATTGTTTTTTTCTCTGATAATTCAATACGACTGCGTTGTGTACTGCTTGGTAATTTTTGGTATTTTTGTTTTAAATGACCACGAATTTTTTTGGTTAAACTTATGGCAACCGTGACTACAATAACGAGAGCCACTCATTTTTACGATTTTTGCCCGCTGTATTCATAACTCGAAAAGCAGTTAATTTGAATTTCAACAGACTTGAGTTCGAATCACTCTTGCTATTGTTAACATGCTATGTAGTTGAGGTGCTAAGTTGATCTTATGCAGAGCAAGTCTGATAGTTTTGCGCGAATTTCTTAAAGCGCCAAATGAGTGAACCGTTGCAGTTTAGTTGTGACCTCTCAGACTCGCTCTGATAATTGATTAGGGACTACCAATAACTTCTCTCAGTGTGAAATATTATTTATGTAATTTTATTCTTTCGTATTTTCATTATTTCTATTAATGCTATTTTCTTAACAGAAGTTTTAAAAGTGAATAGAGTAATTATTCTAGTACAGATATTTAATTTTTAATTTTCGGAAATTTCGGGGGGGGGGTTTGAACCCCCGAAACCCCCCCCTGAATACGCGCCTGAGTATACATAATGAATTTTGGCCCTGGCATCTCTTGCTTGAAGCCCTAGCACAATACCTACCAAGCAAATGTAGCTGCATAAACATATAAATGTACAAATACATATTTATGTATAGTAACTTTATAGTAAATGTCTATTTACAGCTTCAATTATTACTAGGCATGGGACTATTCGAATAAAAATTATTCGAATAAACAAAACTTTTATTCGGCGGGTACAAAAAATTCGAATAGTATTTATTCGAATTTTTTTATTCGTTTATTCGAATATTATTATTCGTTATAGTACTATTCGAATATTTTTGTTAATAGATTTTTAAAACGATATTCGTTGTTTTCTTTGCTTGTACCTATGAGCGCGCATTTATGTTTTGTATGTTTTGGATGTATGTGTGTATGTTTGCGTGTACAAATGTGTGCCCAAGCGGTTACAATTTTCTTGCATTATTCGAATAGTGGTAACGAATAGTTGTATTTATTCGGTTAATGGTGGTTGAATAGTTTTTGGCTTATTATCTCAATAATTAAATAGCTATTTGTGCAGTGTTGTGGTAATAATAAAATACAATTATTGGTAATAATTGAAGCTGTAAATAGGCATTTACTATAAAGTTACTATACATAAATATGTATTTGTACATTTATATGTTTATGCAGTTACATTTGCTTGGTAGGTATTGTGCTAGGGCTTCAATCAAGAGATGCCAGGGCCGAAATTCATTATGTATACTGTTTATTATGATAACAAAAGGACGGGTTTGTGATGATTTTTCATGTTCACATGTGTAAATAGTTTAATTTGCGTAAAGTAACATACACAAAATAATACTATCTTTTTGTTAAATACTCACATAAATGTACTTACATACATATGTATTAGGGTTATGATTTTTCGAACTTTTTTTATATTTTTGTGTTCCTGTGCGTGCATTCGATGAACTTTTGCTTATTTATTACTTTGCTAGTAATATTTCCGTTAGATTGTGAAAAAACCTTACGCGCAAACGATTTTTTCATTTTCAAGGCAGTTGCATGGCAAATACCCAATTCCTAGTATAAGAACGTGCTGGGATGACTTCTTGCTTACCAGTTTTTTAATTTACAAACGATATGTGCTAAATATTACTTTAATAAAACTCTAAAAAACTTGTTTGAATAGTTATTTTCCGCACCCAAGTGTTTTTTTTTAAAAGAAATTTCTTTTATAACTTCTTTCTTTACAAAAATTGTATAAGAATTCTTTAAAAAAGTCAATTCATATTTATCATTATATTTTGTCTATTTATAGTTTCAAAACATGTTCAAAAATAAGCAGTCTAAAACAGTGGTGGAATCAGCAGGAGAAGTGTGGAGAAAGAGTTTAAAATTAACTACGAAACGCCGTCCCATGATACCGGAAATAAAAAAAGATCTGGGTGAGGTTTTGTGTAAAATCCCTTTAAACAGCCAGATCGTAGGTAGATTTTTAGGCTTGTACGACGAGTGTAAAGGGCGAGATAATAGATTAAAGAAAATGTCGAATGAATTGTTGAAGCTTTGGCAGAAACTGAACTTCCCTGCTCTCTCAGCTCAACAGGTTTCTTCAAAGGTTGGCAAGCTAATAAAATCGTTTGAAGCCCATAGGAAGCGAAAGAGCGAAGAATTTGAAAGAAAATTGAAAATTGTTTTTGATATTACAAAAGTGAACGGAAACTGGTTGTGCAGCGAAGACAAAGATCTTTACACAAAGCAAATCGAATCTTCAGGCCGTATAGGTTACACAACAAAGAAAGAGGCTCCGGTAAAAACAATTCATCCATCTAAACGCATCAGGAAATCAAATCAGTCAACAAGCCAAGTACAGTATTTAACAACTGACCATGATAGTACTGATGAAGATATTAGCGGTACCGATTGGAACGATGCGGAAGAAAACTCTCCCAAGAAAGGAAAATATGAACCAACAAAATCCGGAGTCAAGTTAGTATCGAAAGTGCATGTTTCAACTAGAAAAGCGTCAAAAGTTCTTCAAAACTTAGCTGACGACGAAATAAAGGTGCCCACGCCGTCGCAATCGGGGATTTGGCGTGGAGTGATCAGGAGCGCAGAGAAAGTAAAAAGCCGGCTTAGAGAGCTTCTTGCTGAAGAGGAGTTTTGTTTGCATTTTGATGGGAAACGAATCCAAAACAAAGAATATCAGGCGGTTTGTCTCAAAAATCCTAAAAGAACTGTACAGCTCGCAGTTTTGGTTTGTGACAGCGGAACAGCTAAGGACATCTTTATTCCTTTGCGTAACTTGTTGGATGAGTACAATGCGTGGAGAAGTATCAAAATGATTATTTCCGACACAACTGCAGTAAATACCGGAAGTAGGAATGGAGTAGTTGCGAAACTCCAAACAGAATTCCGACAAATGGGACTGGAAGCCCCTCAGTTCATAGGTTGTCAACATCACATTCTTGACCTCGTTTTACGTCACTTAATGGATTCCCTGTTTCCAACAATATCGCGCTCACCCAGCATCAATTATCAATTCGTCGAAGACGTATTGGCAGAATATGATAAAATTCAAAAGAACTATTCTGGTACCGAAGTTACATCATCATTTAAAAACCCGGGATGGCGAGATGACTTTAAGTTTCTTTTTGAGCTCTGTGAAGGATACAAGTTCTACCAGAAGCAAAAAAAATGGCCTTTACTCAAATGGCGCAAGCTGCCGTCCCTTCATAGTGCCAGGTGGAATTCACGAGCAATATTTGCATTGATTGCTTATTTCCTTATTCCCAAATGGAGACATCAGCTCAAATTCGTCTGTGACTTTATAGCGAATGCATGGGCAAAGGCATGGTTTTCAAATCAGCATTATTCGAAGGACATAAACGATGAGTTACATGCTGCTGTCGCCAAACTGAAATGTGCTAAGGCTTTAAAGTCTTTTACTACTCATTGGACAACGGAACCTTCTGTGCTTGATGTGCCTCGTTCAAATATGGTGGCTGAACGAGCTGTGAAATTGATGGAAGAGATTCACAGCACTTGCAAAAGTGACAAGTATCTCAACCACAAGTTCATAAACAGTAACTTAGAAATTTAAAATAACATACAGTTTAATAATGTATACCATATTCAATACAAAATAAAAACAGCGTGAATTTTCCTCAAACAAAATTCCGTTATGCGCGTAAGGTTTTTTTAAACTTTATCAAAATTGGAGTTAGTTTTGTCAGTTTTGAACAAAAGTTCATCGTTTGCCACCACAGGGACTTAGATCTAAAAAAAATCATAACCCTAATATGTATGTAAGTATGTATGTAGGTATGGTCATGGAAATTTGCGAACTCTTTGTATTGAATGGGCTGGTTAAGGATGATCATCATTAGGAAGATTTTTTATTGTGTTTCATCAACTGAAGAATTGCATAAAGCGCGACTATTTGTTTTAAATTTGGGTGCCTAACTCGTTAACTAAATGAACACAAAGGACCTACTTGCATGAGGGATTGCGAATTCACGCGGCAGTTGCAGGTAGCTATTTTCTTCTGTTGTTTTCCCTTGAAAGCCTTTCATATATTTTAAACAATGATTAGGTACACTAAATACGTTTGAAAAAATTTAAGTTTCCGCATAATATGTGCTAAGATGCAAAATTTATGTGCATATACAAAAAGTGTTCAATGGAAGTACCTTAAATAAGAACAAGGACTGTTTTCTTTGCTAATTAAATTTAGGATATTTATTACTCTTATTTGCCTATTTACAGCTTCAATTACATATTACCAATTATTGTATTTTCGTATTCCCACAACACTGCACAAATAGCTATTTAATTATTGAGATAATAAGCCAAAAACTATTCAACCACCATTAACCGAATAAATACAACTATTCGTTACCACTATTCGAATAATGCAAGAAAATTGTAACCGCTTGGGCACACATTTGTACACGCAAACATACACACATACATCCAAAACATACAAAACATAAAGGCACGCTCATAGGTACAAACAAAGAAAACAACGAATATCGTTTTAAAAATCTATTAACAAAAATATTCGAATATGTAGTACTATTCCTAGGTCCTTTGTGTTCATTTAGTTAACGAGTTTAGACACCCAAATTTAAAACAAATAGTCGCGCTTTATGCAATTCTTCATTTGATGAAACACAATAAAAAATCTACCTAATAATGATCATCCTTAACCAGCCCATTCAATACAAAGAGTTCGCAAATTTCCATGACCATACCTACATACTTACATACATATGTATGTAAGTACATTTATATGAGTATTTAACAAAAATTAGGAAGCAGGTAGTATTATTTTGTGTATGTTACTTTACGCAAATTAAACTATTTACACATGTGAACATGAAAAATCATCACAAACCCGTCCTTTTGTTATCATAATAAACAGTTTACATAATGAATTTCGGCCCTGGCATCTCTTGCTTGAAGCCCTAGCACAAAACTTACCAAGCAAATGTAACTGCATAAACATATAAATGTACAAATACATATTTATGTATAGTAACTTTATAGTAAATGCCTATTTACAGCTTCAATTATTACCAATAATTGTATTTTATTATTACCACAACACTGCACAAATAGCTATTTAATTATTTAGATAATAAGCCAAAAACTATTCAACCACCATTAACCGAATAAATACAACTATTCGTTACCACTATTCGAATAATGCAAGAAAATTGTAACCGCTTGGGCACACATTTGTACACGCAAACATACACACATACATCCAAAACATACAAAACATAAATGCACGCCCTTAGGTACAAGCAAAGAAAACAGAGAATATCGTTTTAAAAATCTATTAACAAAAATATTCGAATAGTACTATAACGAATAATAATATTCGAATAAACGAATAATAATATTCGAATAAACGAATAAAAAATTCGTTTATTCGAATAGTGTTTATTCGAATATTATTCGAAAAAAATCCCACTCCTAATTATTACCAGTAATTGTATTTTATTATTCACACAACACTGTACAAATAGCTATTTAGTTATTAAGATAACAAGCCAAAAACTATTCAACCACCATTAACCGAATAAATACAACTATTCGTTACCACTATTCGAATAATGAAGGAAATATTGTTACTGCTTGCGCACACATTTGTACACGCAAACATACACACATACATCCAAAACATAAATGCACGCTCGTAGGTACAAGCAAAGAAAACAGCGAATATCGTTTTAAAAATCTATTAACAAAAATATTTGAATAGCACTATTCGAATAAACGAATAATAATATTCGAATAAACTATAATAATATTCGAATAAACTATTCGAATTTTTTGCAACGAATATTTTTATTCTTTTATTCGAATAGTGTTTATTCGAATATTATTCGAAAAAAATCCCACTCCTAGTACAAACGTATGTTGCATAACGCTAACAGAAGCTATTACGGCAATTTTTGGTGGATACTTTCCGATATTTTGTCAGATTTACTGATCACAATTTGTTTTTTTTTTTTGTTCGGGATGAAGCCCGTGAAGAGAAAACTCTCATGAGTACGGCTACACCGGCGTAGCTGCATGCACGACTTGCAATCTCACAGTTGCACCTAAGTACTAAAGACCTCTCCACTAACACCACTCTCCCCGCAGATGTACCGAAATGTGTTTTCTTATGGGGCTGGTTACCTCATTGACTCCATAAGCGCCATAACTAAAAAAAATTATTTTTCAAGAGAGTCATATAAAGTTTTCAATCGCCTTACATATGTATATGTATGTGTTAACTATACGAAATTTTTGCATCTCAAGCACTTCTGTGTGAGTGTGAATATTTTTGAAATTAAAATTGTTGTTACTGTTGCACACGAGCTCCAGGAAATTTCCTCTGTGGTATATTTGGAATTGGGAAAAAATATGGCTTCAAATTATGTAAAAAATATTTTGAATTTAAGGAGTTATATTTCGTTTTTACCCTTAGCATGTATACATGAAGTTTCCTGCATAACATAAGCGGCGGAACGTCATTTGAAGCAGGCCAAGATATGTCCATCAAAAAATAATAGTAATACTGCTGTAGTATTTCCTTGCCTACTTTTACCCACAGTAATTTATGGTATTGCTCAGCACTAATTTTTGATTTTGTTTTCACCATGGCTAGCCTTAGTTGGCAGAGGTAACTCACGGAATTCGCCAAAGTATTAGAACGCTTTACAAAACTGACCACAGCTACTGATCAACTTGCTGCAAAGCTTTTTTATAAACTACATTTCGTGTTTTGTTTTCCGGTGCATAAATGTATAATGATAACGGCTTTCCGACACGGGAACACGCTACATATAACTGTCCATGCGCAAAGCATTTATTCCACAAACTTCCAAAGACTGACCCTGGGACTTGTTTATAGTCATCGCAAATCCCAGGCGTATGGGAAACTGAAGGCGCTTAAAATCGAACGGTAAGTCCGTTGGTATCATCGGAATTCGAGGTTTTAAAACATCCTCACCTTTGTATGTTCCTTTTAAAATTATTGCTTCGATGACGTTGTTCATAAATTTTTTTACAACCAGTCTCGTGCCATTGCAAAGCCGAAGTTGGTTAATATTACGCAACATCATAATTACTGAGCCTAATTTAAATTTTAACTCAATCGGATAATTGACCACTTCATCTTGATTCATAAGAGAATCAACTGATTTAAATGTTAGCAAAGGACCCGGAATTAAGTTTTGAATGGTATCGTTAATTCCGTCAACATCCTTATTTTTTGCAGCGAATATTGCCCTGTCGCTTACCCAGTTATGGTTTCGAAATTGTTGAGCTACTTCCGGGAAAACACGCTGAATTAGAATTTGTAAATCGACAAAAATTTTCGGGAAATGTTATCAATCCAGTCAAAAAATCAACAGGAACTATGCAATCCCCAATGTCCAACAATTGCTTCGAAAATATATCAGCAGTGCTATCGTTTTGCAAAAGCACTCGCATGTTGCTTTTCAATTGAAATGTTTTGACACTACTCCACAAATTAGAGGACTTTAGGCACGCGTTCAGTTGATCAGCTGCAGTTGATCGCGGATTTACTGGAAGACTCTGCCGAAAATCATCACATAACAAAATCATTGCTCCACCAAAAATACATTAATTGTTTCGAAGATCTTGCAAAGTTCTATTCAATGCCTCCAGTGATCTCTTGTGAGCCATCGTGCACTCATCCCATACGATCAATTTGCATACTTGCAAAACTTTTGCCATTGCACTGTTTTTGGATATGTTACGAATAGGTGTCTCGTTTATTTGCATATTTAAAGGCAACTTCAATGCAGAATGGGCAGTTCGTCCCCCCTCTAATAAAGTCGCCTCTATCCCAGATGAAGCTAAAGCTAGTGCAACTCCATTTGATGACCGGATTTTTGACAGAAGAAGTAATATTAGAAATGTTTTACCAGTTCCTCCGGGCGCATCTAGAAAGTAAATTCCACCAGTTCCATTGTTCGCAGACTCTATCAAAGAGTCGTACACATATTTTTGTTCGGGATTCAATCGCGGAACGTTAGACCATACTGTTTCAGCCAAAACTTCGGTGTCGTACTGTTGTTCTCTTCCCAGCTCGTGGTTAATTGCATAATAGGACGATTTGGTGATAACATTCCCAAACTGGAGAATACTTTACCCGATATTGTGAGACACATATCTTCTACCATTATCAATGCTTCATTGATGGATTTGATGTTCGGCAGCGTTCACGATACAAAATATCCTCAGACATGTCGTCTTTATATTTAAGCCACAAATCATTCGGGTTCGAAGGGAAACACGTAGATATTATTATAGCAAGCAACGTACGAATTTGGTGCGGTGATGAAGATATTACGGAGTCTCTGATTGTATCATCCCAACGCGAATCGTTTTCAAGCCAATGTAAAATTAATAGTTTTAAGATGCTGAAATGACGTCGGACCACTAACACTAACCAATAACAGTCGCAGATAAAAACATTCGTCATTATTTGGATGTACAGTGTAGATTCGACCAAGAGCATCTGAAAAAAATATATTCGGGTGACCTTCCACTGGTGTTCCCTGTTTGCGCCTTTGAAACGTCCTAGCTGATGCGTTCCAAGTATAGCACCGCGGAATTTCAGCATATAGCAAAGTGCGAGCAAAATCGTCTGTTTGGCAAATGGAAAAAAACTTGTTAAAGTAGTGCGCGGGGGTTGTGCAAATCTGTCTGCTGCATTTTCCGGAGTGAAATATACTCTTTGTCCATTTTCTAGGTGCACTGCTAAATGAACTACTGTTGGATACCTCTCGTGAATTGCAAAAGAAAATATTCGCCAAATCGCCTCGTTACTACTGACGTAACGACATATCTGATGCTGAGATATTTCGTCATTTGCATTTGTAATTCCGAAGATGGCCGTATCGCTGCCTTTGTTGACATATTTACAAATGTTTTTTATTGACTTCAAGGAATTGCAGTACTCTACATTGATGCGAGCCTCATATGCTTTGGACGATATCGGTGAGAATGGCACAATCCAACGATTATCAACATTGACATCCTGCCCTTTTACCTTTAAGACAACTGAACGCCCATCATCTGCAGTTGATCGTCTTCGATACAATGGATATCCATCATTGCCTGTTATAGTTTCCGCAATAAGACCTCTCGGGTAACCCTTGCAACATTTACCATCAACCATACATGGTGAAGAATCATTGAAAACTCCGCACGGTCCATGTATCATATTTTTTATCACCACCGCATGCATTTTGGGATCAGCGGCTTCATCTGGGATTTCAGCCGAAATGATGGAATCGATTTGATCAGGTCTTATTTTTTCCACTAACCAAAGTAGGATATGCGCATGAGGTAAGCCACGTTTATGCCATTCTACAGAGTACATCCAACACCGAACTTGGCCGTAAACACTTTGTTTAATGATAAAGTCCAAAAGAGTCTTTAATTTTTGCTTGAAAACTCGGGCAGTGATGTCAGGTCTATCGCTAGGCGTTTGATTGGGGAGAAGTGCTCTCGTAATCTCGACCAACTGAGTATTGCAAGTGAAAGTTACAAATAGGTCAGGGCGACCGTATTGTCTTACATAGGCCATTGCATCCTGCGCATATTCATGCATATGACGTGGACTCCCAATGTAAGTAGCAGGTAAGACTATTCTTACACCCACGTTGTTTGCGTAACCATCAATATTTATTGCGTCGCGAAGATGAACATATTCTTCACTTCGAAGCGTGCTTTGATTAAGACGGAGATAAGTTAAACGTCCCGTCTCGATTTTGACGTACATGTCAACTGCGAACTGATGGAAAAGGCGACGACACATTACAATGTGATTGATTTCGCCTTCATGTACCATTAGCCTATATGAATAAAAATTCATAGCGCTAAACTTTTTATTACCTTCAGTGCCTGCAGACGAAACAAATAAAATGTTTTACTTCAGTTCAACAGACTACCCTGTCTGAACTTCGTCTGAACTTTATATTCATTGTAATTAAAATTATAACTTTGTTTTATATATAAAGATTAATTTAAGTTAGCTAAGCCAGTTATAAAATTACGTCTATTTTAGAATCATGTTTACTTAGATAAAACTCTCTATAAATATAACTACAGGCCACTGTTTTTTTTTAAATTGTAATAATTACCTGTTACTGGATTTACCATCTTTAAATTGAAATGGCATCCATCTTCCCCTTGCCAAAAGATCAACGGGTATTTCAGGGCGTCCTATGATCTATGGGTTTCGGGTACACGTTTTAGCTCATCGTTACGACGATGAAGGACAATGTCCCTTGATGGCATATTTTAGCCAACAATAACTACTGCTACTTCGTTGATAGTAGGTACGTTAAATCTTCTTGGGTGCTCACCCACAGGCGTTTTATCAGCCTTGATAACAATACCGTGGCTATCAGATGGCATTCTTTTTAGTGATGTTTTGAACATTCTTATTAGTTCATTGTTCGCGTGCAGAAAATTTTGCAATTCACTGACAATTTGTCAGCTTACTCCAGGAATGTTAGCACAGCGACGATCAACCTCATCATCCGAGTTGCCCATAAAATAAATTTGTAAAAACTGGTGGTCAGCATTGGGGGGGTGGTAGTAACGACCCAAATAGGTTTTATATTTGTCCTTGTATCTGCAACGGTGCAGAGTTGTAAAAAAAAGTTAGAAGTTATGCTTTTGAAACAAATGTAAATATCGTAGTTACCTTAAATGTAGGCATATAAGTACTACATGAGTGGCACCAAATGACGTCATTTGAAAGGAGCTATTATACTTTTGAATATTCTTCAGGAAATGGATTGACTCACTTCCTGTGCCAGACACTAATATGCTCAATGGTGCTGGCGGAGGAAGCAACTGTAGCAATTTAACTTTTCCATTCGCGCAACATAGCCCAGGAGATTCACCACGGTATTTCAACGCTTTACAATGAGCGCAAACCACCGACATACCTCCAATGTCTGCTTCTGATAGACCACTGTAGTCGATTTCTGTATCATAAGAAAATGCTGCACGCTCTAATTGTACAGGACGTAGGGCTCGAACCAATCTCCGACGCTGATTTTGTCGAGCTCCTTGTGGTGGTGAACGATTTCGACGCAATCTAACAACGTTATTTTCTCGCTGGTTTTCAGTCAGACGTGCTCGCCACTCCGCAGCATTAATATTTCTATTAAAATTTTGAATAGTTCGCTGGACGTCATTTTGGTTCAAACGGTTGATGGTTCGCGTTACATTTGACCGACTCCATTGTATATGTATATGTATATCTGAGGTATAATTATATGGTAAGAACTTTACAAAAAGTACTACGAAGCAAGGTAAATAAAGGAGAAGGTAACGACAAAGAAATTTGTTGACATCGTATTACGTAGTACGAAGAGGAGAAACATAAACAAAAAGCAAAAAAATTAGATGCTGTACTAAATGTAGAAAAGTTAAAGATAGCGGACTTTTACGTCCAAAAAATACTAAAAACTCGTTTACTATATTGAAAAAAAAAAATAAATTTAGAATCATACTATATGACTTTATATTGTTGTGTTATTAATTTTTCTTCTCTTAGCTCTCTTTATATTTCAATTTGTTTACTAATTTAGAATAGTAAAAAATTTGATATGTCTGAGTAAGAGGAAGAAAAATTGATGGATTTTTTATAACAATTTTGTGAGGTAGGGCAGCACCAAATTTATACATCGTAAAACGTCATCAACATGGCGGACAATTTTCAAAATTTAATGAATATGGGTGTAGTTTTGTGACTCTTCTACTATTCCACACTTAGATCTTTTTTGTGATGCAATGATCTACATGAAATTATTTTGCATATAAAAAAGGATTTTTTTTTTAATTTTTAATAGATGATTTTTCCAATTTAAAACTTTAATGAATTTATGAAATGCATAAGAATGTTTTAAACTTCTTTACTAACTGTTAAATATTTATTGTTTTTATTATTTGTCTGAAAACACTTTCCTTTACATATCGACAGTCCCACTGCAAAACCCTGTAGGTAGGGTCCTGAACCTTTCCCATAGATCGTGGAATTCCGCGCATTAAAATGCAGCAAAAATCGGGTCACAACTTCCCGTTTCTTTTCAGAGGTGAAATGTGATGTAATGGATTAAAAATAGCCCGGTTCATATGATAAAATTATCATAGGGTTTTGCAGTGTGGCGGTCGATAAGAAAATTCTAAGAATGCCTATTTTTAGTATTACTTGGCGGCACGGTTGCCAAACTACCAAATGAAGCAAAAAACTATTGTAAAGAAACAAAAATGTATTAAACAATTTTTTAAATACAAAATATTAACTTGATTACTCGCGGAGCGCTTCAAATAAACTGCGGAAATTTTTCCTCTTTTATACGAAAAATAAGTTCAGGCATGCATTCTAAGCCTACTATGTTTCCATTTAAATTCAAATTGTTTTCCTATGCGCATAAAAAGATGAAACAGCAACACATAAGAAGAAAATGAAATGCTACGTTAGTTGGCACAGGATGACTTTGCATATTATGAAAAAAAATAATTCAAAGTTTGTCTTACGAAAAAAATTAGCAAAAGTAAGCTATGGCTGTGTGCCAATCGGTTGAAAATAGCAAAATTTTGAGAGTCCGGGAGAAAAGTCCGACATTTGTTGTGGTGAATACGAATGTCACAATTTTCCCTAGCCCATGTGTACACATGTATGCACTCGGTATTGCCACTCATATTATTTCAAATGAATTTATATGCCAATACGTTATGAAAAGGTAAAATATAGTTTAAAGCCAAGAATATCAAATATAATGGCAGAAAAAATACGTAAATTTACATTTCATTCAGATGTCAAAATTTACAACTGTCAAAATTTCCCATTTCATTTGGCACAGCAAAATGGAAAATATTTTTACACCATAGAAAATTTGTTCACCTCATTTTTCCTCTGAGTAAAAAGTTACCGATCGGCACACAGCCTAACTGAGAAAACTACATTTTCATTTTTATATATATTTAGATTACAACTTCTTCACCATGATATAGATTACAGGCCATTCACCACAATGTTTGAGCCATCCACCGCAAATAAGGTTAACGGCGCAAAGTTCAAGCCATTCACCACAATATTTGAGACATCCACCCCAAATAAGGTGAATTAAGCAAAATTCTTAACCGTGGTTAGTACCGGAGGTAAAAATACCTTTTAATGTATGCTCGGGTTGCCATCAACTCGCAAGTTTTTCTACCAATGACACAAAAAAAGGTACTAAACTAAGAAAAGTGGTGCTTTAACGGGTTTCTTTATTCTATTAAATAGAAATGTGGAAAAATAGGAAATAAACTCTTTAAAGATATTTGTAAGATTAGAAAACAACGTTGGCAATACCTAATTTTCGTCCTACCTGCCGTTTGGTTATTTTCTGTTATTGTCACAGATTTAATAGCTAAAGTATTATTAAATCAGGGATGTTTTAAATGAAATTTCCTACGATTACTTTTAAGAAGCAATTCGATAATGGAAACTTTTACTCTTATTTGAAACTGGCTAGAGTGCTCTCTTGTTATTTTTCTAAGTGCTAAGTGACAGTTCTCAAGTCAAGTCTATGCTAAGTATCAATAATGGCAGCTTTAGTATCACGAATTATGTCTCGTATACCGTTGCGGTGTCAAGGATCGAAAAAATTCACAAAGAGACAAAAATTTAATTAAACTTTCACAGCACTTTTCAAAATAGAGTGCACCGCTTAAGTACCCCGAGCAAAATGATCAGCCTTATGGGGTACTTAAGCGGGTTGGGTAATAAAGCGGGGAGCTACTCCCATTTCTAACAAAAAGCAGAGTGCACAAAAATTTTGGTTACTTAAGCGGGTTAGGCACTTAAGCGGGTGAGTACTTAAGCGGGTTTTACTGTACAACATAACATCTAAAATATGGGCTTTTGAAACAGAAGTTCCTATTTTAGTGTACACAATGAAGCGTTTATAGCAAAACCAGGGTAACAACAAATTTATTTTTTGCTTGTATCTATTTATTTTGGTGCAATTTGACAATTAAGAAATAAAAAATGCAATATATATATACATTAATATGGTTTTTGAAAGGGGACATATATGTCCCTACAGGCTATAAAGTAAACATTTTATGCGTACCGGAAGGAAAAATATGAGATAAATTTTTTTGTAAATTACACCCTAATTACGGTAAGAATCACTAAAATTTTTAATTCATTATCTGATTTATAATATATATCTACATATGTGCTAGTGATATTTAGCAAAGCAATTACGTTCTGAAGTGTAACATAAATATATGAACATTACATGTAGAGCAAGTGTTATTCGTGCGGTTCTCTACACGATTTTTTGCGCACTGTACGCATCTTTTTTTATTAGTTACTTTGACCATTACATGAGATCATGCTTCTGAGCTAAAGATACTCGCTTTTTTGATATAACAGCTGACGGAAAGGCTCTTTGTCGAGACGAGTAACTGGCAATAAGTGACCGAGATACAACCTGACGAAATTCTAGACTTATAATCAGACTTCCTCGAATGCGATTTTATTCGTGCAGCTTGCAATAAATTATATACGAATTATTCAGCTTTGTTATTATAATATTTTTTCTATTTGATCGTACTGCTCCACACGCTTTTATATTTATCTTCTTCAATTCATATTGAAGATTGGGAGAATTGAAAAAATTGTCAAAGTATAGTTCGCATCCTATACCCTGTAAACTTGAACACAATTGAAGCACCACCGACTCACCCAATCTAGCTTCAGGGCCGCCTTTCTTTCTTCCAGTATATAAACCACACTGAAACAGATATACAGCAGAAGAGTCTGCCCTACACCATAATTTGAAACCCCACTTTATTGGCTTGTTCTTAACATATTGTTTCATTAGATTGTGACCTTTAAACTTCACCATATGCTCGTCTATTGCCTGGGTCTTGGTATTTGTCATAGAGGCTTGAAAAGCTTGATTGAAGTGCTCCACAACGGACCGTATCTTGAATGCTCTGTCGTAAATGGGATCAGCCCTATTCGGTTCCTTAAAATTGTCACTAAAAGGCAAATTTCTACGTATTTCTTCGAAACGATTCAAAGTCATTACATTAGAATGTATGGAACTCCCATATCAGCATCTGTATACCAATAGCTCCGAAATGTGGGTAAACAGTGATAGCCCATTATATACTTCATGGCAAAGAAAGCTCTGGCCTCTGTATTACTTATGGTAAAAGACCGGCCGTTTTGCTCAGCATAACGCATTGATTCAGGAACTATTATTTTATCAATCAAGTTTTCGAAGCAGGCAACCTTATCGAAAATTTCGATAGGAGTCAATGCCTCATTCGAAGTGTGAGCGCTGTCAACAATGAGAATCTTACCGAATTCATATCCCTGTTCTTCCAGAAAGCAGTGAGGCATATATGAATTTTTTCGCCAATTAAAAGAAGGGGGGCTAACACTGGGTTCCTGGTTTTCAATCACGTTCTCCTCAATAGGCGCTGAGTGCGTTTCAATTTCAACAGTAGATTCGCATCCATATCTTGCTCTATAAATGTTTGATCCTCTTCATCAACAAACAAACCATCCTCGTCGTCGCTGTTGTCAGCCATCAAGACTTCAAAAATTTCTTCCTCCCGCAGTGAAAATTCTCTACGTCGATTTGAAGACATTTTCCTCAAAATATAAAAAAATAATAGTGTCAACCTGGAAATAGTTCAAAGCAAATAATAATATTAGCTGAAAACAAAAGTTTCCTTTCATGCATAGAGGGACACCCGCGTCCCTTTGGAGTTTTTCATAATTTTTTCATTAGTTTCACCACGCAAACAAAAACCATGTAACGAAATATAAATTGCACTTACTAGTCAGTAAGATTGTAAAAAAAATTATCAGGAACCACTTTTTAAATTAAATTAAATCACTTTAAATGTAAAAGACTGCCACAGTAAATTTCAGCTTTTTTGTCCACGAGTATTTCAACACATAGCGGTATTTTATGGAGTTGCCAGTGCTAAGACTTTTGAAAATATAATAAAGTTTCAGAAAAACAATGCAACAAGTTATTTATTTTGCCAGATTTATTACGAAGAGCAAAAATTTGGCGGGGACATATGTGTCCCTTATGCGTGAAGGAGTTAAATGAACTTACATATTTCGTTACTGCCTATTGCCACAAATTGTTCCAATATTGTAGTGCTTTAAAAATGAACTCACACTTAGTTCGCACTTTGTATAGTTCACTTTTATTAATAGTTCACTTTAAGTTATAGTTCACTTTTACTTATATTTTACTAAGAAAACACTTTCAACTTTTTATTATATTGAGTCCTCTTTCTCATATAATTTTTTTATATACACTTTCCTATTTTTTTGATAAAAATCACAAAATATGTAGGTATTAACTTGCGGTGCGCTTCGAATAAACTGCGCAAATTTTTGGAATATTTCTCTTTTTATATGAAAAATAAATACGAAAAATAAATTCAGGCATGCAATCCAAGCCTACTATGTTTCCATCTAAATTCAAATTGTTTTCATATGCGCATCAAAACATGAAACAGCAACACATAAGAAGAACATGCAATTTTGACATTTTGAAATAGCGGTGAATTCCTTAAAGATCAATTATGTAGATACATAAAACTTTGAAAGTTTGTGGATCATAAAGCAATTTTGTATGGAAATGACAACTTAAAAGTTTTATGTGATTGAGCTTTCATTAAAAGTTTGTTTGTCTTACGAAACAAAACGATTTCTCAAAAAGCAAAAGCAACCATAAACGGAAAAGTACATACATTTCAAAAAGGTGCATACATTTCAAAGGCATGTTATGTCTATAAATGATACATATAATTAATTTTAAATATTATATTTTTACATGTTTCACGATACATACATAAGTATATGTAAAATAAACTTATTTTTTAAAACTGTACTTTTCGTTAGTCAAAGCTTTTTGCAAAAGAGGCTTTTGTTGTGGTTGCTTTAAGAACTCTAAAAACTCGGAACAAGTCATATTAAAATGTGTTCTTGTACAAAGCTCGGCTTTGACTAGATCTACTCTCATTTTGTTTCTATCGCCCCTCCAAACAGATTCCATTATTGAGAATATACGTTCCACGAAGGCGTTGCTAACAGGAATACTTAATGTTTTGGAAACAACTTTAAATAACTCAGTCATTGCTGAGTTTTTAAAAACTGAGACCCATACATTACTAACAGATGTACAATCTTTTCGTATATGGGATAAAACGTTATTAACAGCATGTATTTCATTATAAGCCTCATCAATGTTAATATCTACATTTAATAACTGTGAAACTTGTATAACACTATCTAACGTCAGCTCTCTAGTCAAAATGTTCAAATTTCCAAGAACTGCCATTGGATTATCATCAAAGTTATAATACTTATTAATATAACACAAGGCTCTTTTATACACATTCAGGGCATCATCTTTAAATTCTTTTTGTTTCCTTTCAGGAAAATTGTTAATTTTTGATTTTACCGTTGCTCCGAAAAACTTATCATTAATTCTATTCTCTAGTTTGCTCTTCAAAGAAAGCATAATGTCATGTAATTCTGTAGCAGTTATGCTAGCCTTTTCCAAAATGAGAATTGCTTCGCACATTATATTAAGATAATGTGAAATGAAATATAAATATAAATCAGGTATATCAATCTAAATTGGATGCATCATGTCCCTGTGGTTTTATTATACTGTATATAAAAGGATCGCACTCTTCTTCTTGTTGCAAAAAATATTGTTTTATTGCAGGCCAACAAAGTATGACTCTATCTACAGCGGCTTTTAGGCTCAACCATCTGGTTGGAACGTTTCTTAACATCTGTGCAAACTCCAAATCGAAAAATTCAAAAAGCGTCTTCAACTCCCTGACGTTGAAAGTACTCGTGCTAAATTCCGAATAAATTTTGTTAACAAGTGTTTCGATATCAAGAGGTAATTGTTTGCAACTAAATTTAGCAGCATTATGAATAACATGTGCATTGCAATTAGCTTTTACAATAAATTCGTTCTCTAGTAATAGTTTTTGGTATACAGGGGTGGCTTTCCGTAATTCGATATCGAGCAAAAACGAGTGTCGAAGTATCGTTTTTGCTTTCTCTAAGCAAAAATATCGTCGCGTTGTATCGAACGTTCGATATAAACCGTTCGACACCACTTTTGCTCTCGTTTTCAATTTTTGCAGCTGCCAACGCAATAAAATGTAAGTTCAAAATTTAAAATTTGTATAATTTTAAATTTTGTAAACCTATTTATTTAGGAGTCAACAGACGAACGCTACTCAACTGAAGCTATTAGTTGAATTTATGTAGATTGTGGATTCATTGAACCATTCCTTACATGGCTGAAAGTCTTTTTCAAAATTTATCCATTGGCTGCATATATGTTCTTCCATGGGCAATAATGTGTGCCGAAATATCTTCGACAGCGTACTGTGCCCCATTGGAGCTGTGTGTGAGCCGCCATTGGTAACCGCCACCAGCTAATATCTCCAATGTCGCTGCTAGTCTCATGATTGGAGGAATATATGTGCTTCTTATGCCTTCCCTTAACTTTATTTAACTGAGAACATATGTACATAAATACCTCTTTGGTTAGACGGTATTTAGTTTGGAAGCTATGAAATAGAAATTAAATAATAGATATTGCTCTTTTTTCGAAAATGTGTATAAACCTTACTATATTTCTGGCAACTCCATAGGATTTGATGAATCTCTTATCCTCCTTCTATGAACTGAAGAGTTTTCCGCACAAAAATCGTCAAAAATCCAAAAAATTACGGCAATTATACATTTTACGGTATCAAATTACTCTTTATTTTTATTTTTACACACAGATTTTGACATCCAGAAAGTGCTTTCCGAACACTTCCTTAAAAATTAAAGTACTTTCTGCACATTTCCTGAAATATGAAAACGATAGTGCCTTTCTCGAAATATGGGAACCAAAACGGCATCGTTGAGAGTTCGATATCGTTTTGAAGTATCGAGCCAACGAGTGTCGACTATCGAATTACGGAAAGCCACCCCAGAGTTCTTCACTCCGTAATTAACAGCTGCGTTGTCTGCTGAATAGGCTGATATGTGCTCCATATTTTGTTGACCTTGGGGTTACTATGGATTACAAACTCAGTTTCAACTGCCACATTAACGTAACAGTCAATAAAGCTAGAGGCGTTCTAGCATTTGTTAAACGATGGTCTAAAGAATTTAGCGACCCTTATGTCTAAAACTCTCTTTACTACATTAGTCAGACCGATACTTGAATACGGTTCTATTGTTTGGAGGTGGATCGCTTAGAATCAGTTCAAAAACAATTTTTACTATTTGCCTTAAGAGATCTTCACTGGGATCCCTTGTATAATTTGCATCGTATACGAGTCGCTTAAAACTAATTAATCTTCACAGCCTTTCTAGTCGGAGAGAAATGCTTGGAATTGTCTTCATGATTAAATTACTAAATGGTTCAATCGTAAGCCCGTTTCTTTTGAGCGAAGTGAACTTCAATGTACCTTCTCGCATATCAAGACATTTTAAACCACTTATCTTGAAGCAGTGCCGGACTAATTTTGAATTAAATGAGCCTTTTCGTTGTTTGTGTCAAGATTATAATTCTCATTCTGGTACGTTCGATATCTCAGACTCACTATACAGCATAAAAAAGTCGATTCTTTCTATCCTAAATACATAGCAACAAATTTTTTTTTCATATCTTTTGATTCTTATCTTTATTCTTAACAATAACTTTTCGTTGTCAACTAATTATTTATTAATTGTGTAATCTTTTTTACTTAGCTGATGAGGTTTTCTCTGTAGCTGAGCAGTTTTAGATCTCGACGATTAACAAACCAAAGCCTTTCAAAGACTCGGCACGAGAGAACAATCCGCGCGTCATGCGGATGCGCCCCTCGCGCCGGTCGGGCGGGATATGGTGGGTAATCCGTTGGGCATTATTATTATTATTATTATTATTATATTCAGGCCCAACTCAAACAGGCATTTTTGTATTTTGTTAAATATTGCTTGTGAGGATTCATATTCATCAGTATAAAAATCAATCAGTTTGTTTTGTATGCCTTGATCAGCAAGAAAGTAGTTTATAACAATAGGGAAAAGTTTTTTGTATCCACGATTCGAAGCATCTGATGAAATTGAAAAATAAACTGGGGTTTGAGAGTTCTTTATATCATTCAGCACCAATTGGATGGCTTTAGGAAAAAGTAGATACGTTTTCTACAAGAGTAATCGCCTTTGTTCGTCCGCAGTGAACAGATGTAGACAGTCCACTGTCGCGAAAAATCTTACAATTTATTTTAATACCGCAGTCTGTGCTATTGTAACTAAGTTGATGCATTACAGCATGATAAACCATCGACAACTCCGCTATTGCAGATTGCAATTCTTCGGTAGAATCTTTTTTCGGTATAAATGCTGTAATCAATGACGAATGCTTATAAGCGTTCATACCTGCAATATGCTTTGCAGAATTCATATGAGTTTTTATTGCTTTTGTCGCTCCATGTTTAATAAGAAAAGTAATGTTGCATACTTGACATCTTCCCACAAAATCCGATTCTTTTCGAAGCCAGCTTTTATATTCTGGATGCGATAACCACTTCTCATTAAAAGAACACATGTACGGCTTTTTGAAAGCACCCTCCATAATTATTGCAATGTACTAGATAAAAACGTAATTTAATTTTATGTTTTCTCAAATTTTACAAAAACTTACATAGTTTGATACTAGTATATGTAGAGAACGAAAAACACCGCGCGAACAAACAACGATTGTAAATAATTTGCATAGCACAGCAGATAGAGATGTGATACCACTATCGAGAACAAAAAACACACACAGCACAAAAAGGACCTATTGCACGGTCATGCGTGAGTGAGTACCTGCTAGACGGTCAATATTTATGCGTGAGTGTGTTTGAAAACCATAAAACAAAATCTCTAATCACTAAATGAAATGAAGAAAAGAAAAAATGTATGAACTCGAAGGTTAACCACTGAAAATTTTCCAAACCCCCGAATTTTTGAGGCAAACCCCAGACCCCAGCACTGGATCACAAACCCCTGAATTTAGGGGCCAAACACCCCTATCTGGCAACCCTAGTTAAGCCGTTATTGAGTATTAGCTAAAAAAAATATAAATTGAGATTAGAAAAAAAAAATTTATGTGGTAAATGAGACCTGAAACAGATTGGAAACATTAAAGAAAACATATTTAAAATCGATACGGAGATCTTACGGGATATATGAACGCCAATTCATTTTTATATACATATATAGATTATTGCCTACTAAAGAATTTACCAAGTTCGAATATTTTCAAAACTTTGAAAAATAGTATTAAAAACTGGTTTTCATAATTTTTTTTTGCGGAATTCGTTGTGTCAGGATGAATGCAAATTCAAATAATTATTTGATATCATCTTGTAGGGTAATGTTAAGGTTTTTCGGCACTCGCATTTTTACCGATAACTCATTTATCGAAGTCGAAATGAAACCTGGGTCCTTCCCCTTTCCATTGCAAAATCCATTGCAAACTGTACACCATGCTAATATAAAAATCCAAGAAAATTTGCGGGAATACCCAATTTAAGTAATGAAAATGTGGCGGATGATAATCTCAGCATCACCGCTCACAATGGAGATACCTAGAGAAGGCAGTGAGGGAAACAATTAATTTTATTTTATGGGGTAATATTAGGGTTTTTCGGCAATCGCATTTTAAACGATAACTCAGTTGTCGATAAATGTATCCCATACCTATATGCGAAATATCATAAGTATAGGTCAGGTGTACTCAGAGTTATAGGTCAAGTATGCTCAGAATTATATGGGAAAAAAATATCAAAAAGCAATGGTCCCTAGAAGCGTGCGAACCCCAAAATAAAAAAACCCCATAATTCCTTTCAGACTATAACCTGTCTGCGTGCCAAAATCTCATTAAAATCCGTCTTGCCATTTTCACGTGATTGAGTAGCAGAAGCACGTCTGGACATCCAAACATCGCTACATTCACATTTATGTATAATATTAGTATGATTAAAGCCATTTGCCGCAATAAGATTTATGGTATGGACCTGCGCATCTTAAATGCATCGATATGAAGGTTTTGGGCGGAATTGACGAGGCTCGTCTTCAGGCAGAGCAGGCTCCGTTTCTGCATCTAATGCTAATGATGCCTCATCGCCAATACACTGTACACTTACATCGACATCTTCACCATCATCGCAAAAAGAATGATCTGTAACGATTTCTGAAAGAATTAGTATATAGTATATACATACATGTTAAAAATAGAAGAAGTTGGACAAAACTAAAGCACTGAACTTCCTAGGATATTTTTGCTCCGATTATTACATTTTATGCCAAAAAGATATGAAGCTCTTATAAAGAACAACGAAAATGCAGCGAAAATCAGAATAAAGGATTAATTTATATTTTAAGTTTTATTACTTCAGTCTTCCGGGTTATCGGAAACTTATAACAAAGTTTTTGTAACTAATTGGAAAGTTGTTATTTAGTATTAGAAATTACTAATAGGTACTTAGTGTACATATATTTTTATACCAAGTAGTGCGTCGCACACAAGGTATATTAACTTCATTAGCCTAACGGTAGTATGTAACGGCATAAACGAATCGAGATAGATATTGGCTTAAGTATTTACATTAAAATGTTCATGAGGAAAAGAGAAATTGATTGAGCCATGTCCGTCCGTCCGTCTGTGAACACGATGACTTGAGTAAATCTTGATATATCTCAAAGAAATTTGGTATGCAGGTTTCTTTTCACTTATCTCGGAGCGCTATTGAAAATAGACAAAATTGTTTAAAAGCAAACTCCACTTTCTATATATATAACTACCAGACCTGGCAGACGTTGTCTTGCCCTGAAATCTAAATCACTAAACATACGAAAAAATTTTCATTCTATCAGGAATTACACGGTCAGGTGTAAACAATGTTGCATCGTTGAATAGAAAATTATCAGTTTTAACGAATTTTCCTGGAAAGCCCTGGATATTTCTTAGGAAATGTTTCGAATCACTTCCAATTCCTGATACCAATGAATGCAGAGGAGAGGAGCCAGTAAATTAATTGTTCCATTTGCACAACATAACCCTTTCGTTTCACCTGGAAATTTTATTGCATTGCAATGTGAACGAACTAGACTCATTGATACAATACTTATGGATCTTTCCGCACAGTAATCAGTTACAGGGTCGTAGTGAAACGCAGCACGGTGCAGATTTAGTGGGATGCCTCAATTGCTGTCGTACGGCTATTAGCTGATATCTCACTATTTCGTATCCTCCTTTGTTGACGAAAATCACTTTTTGATGAAAGGAAATCAGCACTTTGACTTGCTCGAAAGTTTGCCTGATTAGTGGCGTTACGACCGCGACATCCATATTGACCACGTCTTTCTAAAGGCATTACTTAATTAAGTGCATATATCGTCTTATCGAATTTAATTGAAAAAATCTGTCCATCGTAACACTATAATCACGAATTAAATAACCAAAATTCAATTCTACACCGGATTATTATCTCTTTACGAAATATTGTTTTTTTTTTATTTATGTATATGATTTATGACTTTAAGAATTAGAATTTATTAAGAACACCCACACCCACAGAATGTATGGGATTTGAAAAAGTATGAAATAATTTCGCTCCACACGCAACTTCTGAAAGAATGGGGATAAAAAATAAGAACTGTAAAAAAATCTGCCCATCTTTAGTGCAAAAATGCCATGGAAATTTGAACTAAAGGCTAAAAATGCACTAAAAAATGGAATATGTCTTTATTGGCTAATATCTCCTAAACTAGTAATTTTAGGAGAAATAATGACATAACGACTTTTATTTAAATTGGAGTCAGGAGTAAATTGCGCATATAAAGGTTGTACCTGCGAGTGTCCTTTCAAGGACTTTTAATAAGTCGAAATTTTTTATTTTTCATTTTTTTGTAATGGGCAAATAAAATACTTGCAAAATTATGGATTAGATAAGCTATACATCGTTTGGTAGGATATTAACCACAGTTTAATAATAACATTACATTTTAATTTTACCAACATTTCTGCAATAGTTGGTTGACATAAAACTGAGAAAAAACTGTTTTTATCATTTCTAAAAACATGCAATATGGTATAGTTCGGGGGTAGTTCTAATTCTCTTCCCTCCAAATGCATTTTCTGAAAGTTTGGAGGTAAACGACAAGATGTGTAAAAAAGTCTAGCCATCTGTAGTGAAAAAATGCCATGGAAATTTGACCTAAAAGCTAAAAATGCACTAAAAAATGGTATATCGCTGGCTTCGTGAGAAAATGTCCTAATTCCATTTTTTGTAATTGTTCAGGAGAGGAAAAAAACCGCCTAACTTTTTTTGTTGTCAATATTTTTAGAATCTGAAAATGCAGTTTTTTCCTTCAGCTCAGCTTGCTTAGATATCAGTTGTCAGAATATTTCTAAATAAAGTAAATGCAAAGTTATGAGCACTTTTGTGACTTAAAACATTTTCTTTCTATGATTTTGTTATATTTACATGGACTTAGAACATTTTCTTACAATTAAATTGTGTTTGTTTTGTTTCAGATTTCGATGAAATTTTGAATATAGACAGTATGATTAATTCTAAGAATGTATACCTACATATGTGTTGCCACTTGGGACGGTTTACAGGGTTGCCACCTATCTCGTTTTTATAAATATTGAGCAAGATATGACAATACGGGTATCAAATGAAAAGTGTTTTCGGCGTAATTTTGCCACCTAAGCGAATTTTATTTATTTTTCCTTATATCGCGGGAACTGCTTAACCGAATTGGATAACATTTGATATATAAATAGAATGAATCATTCTAAGATTATGGGTTTTTGCCAATTTGGGTGGTTCACAGGGTTTTACAGGGTATTATTTACATGGACTAGAACATTTTCAGATAAAAAAATTTTGTGTTTGTTGAGTGTTTCATGCAATATATTTTATTAAAATAATAAATAATTACAGTCTTTTTTCATGGCTGCTAACAAAAACTACTACATATTATACTTTTTAAGATATATCAGTGGTGAGGTAAATCATCATAAAATTTGTGATGGTCCTTGGGTAAAGTTTGTTTTATAAATTGCAAATCTTCATATTTTCTAGAAGGTATTTTTCTTCGTTCAAGGTAAAGTTAAATCAAATAAATTAATAGCTATTAATATTTGCACAACTCTGCTCAACGACTATAATCGCGTATTTACTACGATAGTGCCTTTCTCGAAATATGGGAACCAAGAGAGTTCGATATCGTTTTGAAGTATCGAGCCAACGAGTGTCGACTATCGAATTACGGAAAGCCACCCCAGAGTTCTTCACTCCGTAATTAACAGCTGCGTTGTCTGCTGAATAGGCTGATATGTGCTCCATATTTTGTTGACCTTGGGGTTACTATGGATTACAAACTCAGTTTCAACTGCCACATTAACGTAACAGTCAATAAAGCTAGAGGCGTTCTAGCATTTGTTAAACGATGGTCTAAAGAATTTAGCGACCCTTATGTAACTAAAACTCTCTTTACTACATTAGTCAGACCGATACTTGAATACGGTTCTATTGTTTGGAGGTGGATCGCTTAGAATCAGTTCAAAAACAATTTTTACTATTTGCCTTAAGAGATCTTCACTGGGATCCCTTGTATAATTTGCATCGTATACGAGTCGCTTAAAACTAATTAATCTTCACAGCCTTTCTAGTCGGAGAGAAATGCTTGGAATTGTCTTCATGATTAAATTACTAAATGGTTCAATCGTAAGCCCGTTTCTTTTGAGCGAAGTGAACTTCAATGTACCTTCTCGCATATCAAGACATTTTAAACCACTTATCTTGAAGCAGTGCCGGACTAATTTTGAATTAAATGAGCCTTTTCGTTGTTTGTGTCAAGATTATAATTCTCATTCTGGTACGTTCGATATCTCAGACTCACTATACAGCATAAAAAAGTCGATTCTTTCTATCCTAAATACATAGCAACAAATTTTTTTTTCATATCTTTTGATTCTTATCTTTATTCTTAACAATAACTTTTCGTTGTCAACTAATTATTTATTAATTGTGTAATCTTTTTTACTTAGCTGATGAGGTTTTCTCTGTAGCTGAGCAGTTTTAGATCTCGACGATTAACAAACCAAAGCCTTTCAAAGACTCGGCACGAGAGAACAATCCGCGCGTCATGCGGATGCGCCCCTCGCGCCGGTCGGGCGGGATATGGTGGGTAATCCGTTGGGCATTATTATTATTATTATTATTATTATATTCAGGCCCAACTCAAACAGGCATTTTTGTATTTTGTTAAATATTGCTTGTGAGGATTCATATTCATCAGTATAAAAATCAATCAGTTTGTTTTGTATGCCTTGATCAGCAAGAAAGTAGTTTATAACAATAGGGAAAAGTTTTTTGTATCCACGATTCGAAGCATCTGATGAAATTGAAAAATAAACTGGGGTTTGAGAGTTCTTTATATCATTCAGCACCAATTGGATGGCTTTAGGAAAAAGTAGATACGTTTTCTACAAGAGTAATCGCCTTTGTTCGTCCGCAGTGAACAGATGTAGACAGTCCACTGTCGCGAAAAATCTTACAATTTATTTTAATACCGCAGTCTGTGCTATTGTAACTATGTTGATGCATTACAGCATGATAAACCATCGACACTCCGCTATTGCAGATTGCAATTCTTCGGTAGAATCTTTTTTCGGTATAAATGCTGTAATCAATGACGAATGCTTATAAGCGTTCATACCTGCAATATGCTTTGCAGAATTCATATGAGTTTTTATTGCTTTTGTCGCTCCATGTTTAATAAGAAAAGTAATGTTGCATACTTGACATCTTCCCACAAAATCCGATTCTTTTCGAAGCCAGCTTTTATATTCTGGATGCGATAACCACTTCTCATTAAAAGAACACATGTACGGCTTTTTGAAAGCACCCTCCATAATTATTGCAATGTACTAGATAAAAACGTAATTTAATTTTATGTTTTCTCAAATTTTACAAAAACTTACATAGTTTGATACTAGTATATGTAGAGAACGAAAAACACCGCGCGAACAAACAACGATTGTAAATAATTTGCATAGCACAGCAGATAGAGATGTGATACCACTATCGAGAACAAAAAACACACACAGCACAAAAAGGACCTATTGCACGGTCATGCGTGAGTGAGTACCTGCTAGACGGTCAATATTTATGCGTGAGTGTGTTTGAAAACCATAAAACAAAATCTCTAATCACTAAATGAAATGAAGAAAAGAAAAAATGTATGAACTCGAAGGTTAACCACTGAAAATTTTCCAAACCCCCGAATTTTTGAGGCAAACCCCAGACCCCAGCACTGGATCACAAACCCCTGAATTTAGGGGCCAAACACCCCTATCTGGCAACCCTAGTTAAGCCGTTATTGAGTATTAGCTAAAAAAAATATAAATTGAGATTAGAAAAAAAAAATTTATGTGGTAAATGAGACCTGAAACAGATTGGAAACATTAAAGAAAACATATTTAAAATCGATACGGAGATCTTACGGGATATATGAACGCCAATTCATTTTTATATACATATATAGATTATTGCCTACTAAAGAATTTACCAAGTTCGAATATTTTCAAAACTTTGAAAAATAGTATTAAAAACTGGTTTTCATAATTTTTTTTTGCGGAATTCGTTGTGTCAGGATGAATGCAAATTCAAATAATTATTTGATATCATCTTGTAGGGTAATGTTAAGGTTTTTCGGCACTCGCATTTTTACCGATAACTCATTTATCGAAGTCGAAATGAAACCTGGGTCCTTCCCCTTTCCATTGCAAAATCCATTGCAAACTGTACACCATGCTAATATAAAAATCCAAGAAAATTTGCGGGAATACCCAATTTAAGTAATGAAAATGTGGCGGATGATAATCTCAGCATCACCGCTCACAATGGAGATACCTAGAGAAGGCAGTGAGGGAAACAATTAATTTTATTTTATGGGGCAATATTAGGGTTTTTCGGCAATCGCATTTTAAACGATAACTCAGTTGTCGATAAATGTATCCCATACCTATATGCGAAATATCATAAGTATAGGTCAGGTGTACTCAGAGTTATAGGTCAAGTATGCTCAGAATTATATGGGAAAAAAATATCAAAAAGCAATGGTCCCTAGAAGCGTGCGAACCCCAAAATAAAAAAACCCCATAATTCCTTTCAGACTATAACCTGTCTGCGTGCCAAAATCTCATTAAAATCCGTCTTGCCATTTTCACGTGATTGAGTAGCAGAAGCACGTCTGGACATCCAAACATCGCTACATTCACATTTATGTATAATATTAGTATGATTAAAGCCATTTGCCGCAATAAGATTTATGGTATGGACCTGCGCATCTTAAATGCATCGATATGAAGGTTTTGGGCGGAATTGACGAGGCTCGTCTTCAGGCAGAGCAGGCTCCGTTTCTGCATCTAATGCTAATGATGCCTCATCGCCAATACACTGACCACTTACATCGACATCTTCACCATCATCGCAAAAAGAATGATCTGTAACGATTTCTGAAAGAATTAGTATATAGTATATACATACATGTTAAAAATAGAAGAAGTTGGACAAAACTAAAGCACTGAACTTCCTAGGATATTTTTGCTCCGATTATTACATTTTATGCCAAAAAGATATGAAGCTCTTATAAAGAACAAAGAAAATGCAGCGAAAATCAGAATAAAGGATTAATTTATATTTTAAGTTTTATTACTTCAGTCTTCCGGGTTATCGGAAACTTATAACAAAGTTTTTGTAACTAATTGGAAAGTTGTTATTTAGTATTAGAAATTACTAATAGGTACTTAGTGTACATATATTTTTATACCAAGTAGTGCGTCGCACACAAGGTATATTAACTTCATTAGCCTAACGGTAGTATGTAACGGCATAAACGAATCGAGATAGATATTGGCTTAAGTATTTACATTAAAATGTTCATGAGGAAAAGAGAAATTGATTGAGCCATGTCCGTCCGTCCGTCTGTGAACACGATGACTTGAGTAAATCTTGATATATCTCAAAGAAATTTGGTATGCAGGTTTCTTTTCACTTATCTCGGAGCGCTATTGAAAATAGACAAAATTGTTTAAAAGCAAACTCCACTTTCTATATATATAACTACCAGACCTGGCAGACGTTGTCTTGCCCTGAAATCTAAATCACTAAACATACGAAAAAATTTTCATTCTATCAGGAATTACACGGTCAGGTGTAAACAATGTTGCATCGTTGAATAGAAAATTATCAGTTTTAACGAATTTTCCTGGAAAGCCCTGGATATTTCTTAGGAAATGTTTCGAATCACTTCCAATTCCTGATACCAATGAATGCAGAGGAGAGGAGCCAGTAAATTAATTGTTCCATTTGCACAACATAACCCTTTCGTTTCACCTGGAAATTTTATTGCATTGCAATGTGAACGAACTAGACTCATTGATACAATACTTATGGATCTTTCCGCACAGTAATCAGTTACAGGGTCGTAGTGAAACGCAGCACGGTGCAGATTTAGTGGGATGCCTCAATTGCTGTCGTACGGCTATTAGCTGATATCTCACTATTTCGTATCCTCCTTTGTTGACGAAAATCACTTTTTGATGAAAGGAAATCAGCACTTTGACTTGCTCGAAAGTTTGCCTGATTAGTGGCGTTACGACCGCGACATCCATATTGACCACGTCTTTCTAAAGGCATTACTTAATTAAGTGCATATATCGTCTTATCGAATTTAATTGAAAAAATCTGTCCATCGTAACACTATAATCACGAATTAAATAACCAAAATTCAATTCTACACCGGATTATTATCTCTTTACGAAATATTGTTTTTTTTTTTATTTATGTATATGATTTATGACTTTAAGAATTAGAATTTATTAAGAACACCCACACCCACAGAATGTGTGGGATTTGAAAAAGTATGAAATAATTTCGCTCCACACGCAACTTCTGAAAGAATGGGGATAAAAAATAAGAACTGTAAAAAAATCTGCCCATCTTTAGTGCAAAAATGCCATGGAAATTTGAACTAAAGGCTAAAAATGCACTAAAAAATGGAATATGTCTTTATTGGCTAATATCTCCTAAACTAGTAATTTTAGGAGAAATAATGACATAACGACTTTTATTTAAATTGGAGTCAGGAGTAAATTGCGCATATAAAGGTTGTACCTGCGAGTGTCCTTTCAAGGACTTTTAATAAGTCGAAATTTTTTATTTTTCATTTTTTTGTAATGGGCAAATAAAATACTTGCAAAATTATGGATTAGATAAGCTATACATCGTTTGGTAGGATATTAACCACAGTTTAATAATAACATTACATTTTAATTTTACCAACATTTCTGCAATAGTTGGTTGACATAAAACTGAGAAAAAACTGTTTTTATCATTTCTAAAAACATGCAATATGGTATAGTTCGGGGGTAGTTCTAATTCTCTTCCCTCCAAATGCATTTTCTGAAAGTTTGGGGGTAAACGACAAGATGTGTAAAAAAGTCTAGCCATCTGTAGTGAAAAAATGCCATGGAAATTTGACCTAAAAGCTAAAAATGCACTAAAAAATGGTATATCGCTGGCTTCGTGAGAAAATGTCCTAATTCCATTTTTTGTAATTGTTCAGGAGAGGAAAAAAACCGCCTAACTTTTTTTGTTGTCAATATTTTTAGAATCTAGTAATCTAATGCAGTTTTTTCCTTCAGCTCAGCTTGCTTAGATATCAGTTGTCAGAATATTTCTAAATAAAGTAAATGCAAAGTTATGAGCACTTTTGTGACTTAAAACATTTTCTTTCTATGATTTTGTTATATTTACATGGACTTAGAACATTTTCTTACAATTAAATTGTGTTTGTTTTGTTTCAGATTTCGATGAAATTTTGAATATAGACAGTATGATTAATTCTAAGAATGTATACCTACATATGTGTTGCCACTTGGGACGGTTTACAGGGTTGCCACCTATCTCGTTTTTATAAATATTGAGCAAGATATGACAATACGGGTATCAAATGAAAAGTGTTTTCGGCGTAATTTTGCCACCTAACCGAATTTTATTTATTTTTCCTTATATCGCGGGAACTAGAAGGTATTTTTCTTCGTTCAAGGTAAAGTTAAATCAAATAAATTAATAGCTATTAATATTTGCACAACTCTGCTCAACGACTATAATCGCGTATTTACTACAGCGGAACTAAAACCAAAAAATTTTATTTTTCAATGAAAGAGAAAGCATGGCCTTCTTGGTACTTGTCTAAAATTTTATTAGCCACAAGTAGTTATTAGCTAAAGTAAAACTATAGCAAATTTTTAAGAACTTCAAACGAGTTTGCACAGCAAGCGGAGACCTTGCCATCAATTCGGTTAAAGTCAGGCTTAAAATACATCATACGTAATAGTTGGATATGATTCCAGGAATAAAATTGAATGAAACAAATAAAAACTTATTTTCCACTGGACTTACGACGTACGTTTTTCTTTTTTTTTTTTTTTGGTGGACTTAGAACATTTGCATACCACTACATAACAATACCTAAAATCGACTTTTTGGTAATTTTTTTGATGGTAAGCGATGTATTTATAACTGTACTATCGTTCTGCATTAAAATCTCATTTTTCAAAAAAAATGGACTTAGGACATTTGCTCACGAAGCCATCGATATGTCTTTATTGGCAGACCTGTAAAGTACTGAGTATATACTTGTACTAGTACAAAGTAAGTACAAGTACTCTAGTACTTAAAAATACTGAGTACAAAGTACAAGTATGATATTACTTGTACTTTGAATTCGAAAGTACAAGTACATGTACTTAGCAAGTATTTTCAAGTACTTTGTGGCTACGGGATGTCACATTGCTTCATAATTTTGGAATAGAAATGAACAACACCTATTCGAAAAGTTTTATTGCATAATATATAAATATTTGGAGACAATCTCATTTTAGCAGTTTTGTATATGCATTCGTGATGACTAGTTGTTCAAACGAATATTCCGTGATTGATTGCCTTCTGGGAGCATGAACAATGCCTGCCAAAGAAAACAAACGCTCTACTGGGGCGATGATAAGGGTGTTTTCATTTTAAATGATAGATCCTTCATAAGAGGATATTTATGAAGCATGTATATTAACATATGTATATTAATTTTGTCCACATAACGGTACTATGTAACGGCGCAAAATAATCGAGTTAGATATGGGGTTCCATATATGAAAGTTCTTAGGTTGAAAAGAGGAATTGATTAAGGCATGTCCGTCCGTCTGTCCGTCCGTGTACACGATAACTTGAGTAAAAAGGTAGGTTGCTATTGAAAATGGGCGAAATCGGATGATAACCACGCCCTCTTTTTCGATATCGAAAATTTCGAAAAACGTATAAAACGGGTTAATTCCATATCAGAAGCAGCTACAATGATAAAATTTGCAATATGTTTTGATGTATATGTTCTAAGGCGGATTTTGTCAAATTTTTTGAAAAGGGGCGTGGCACCGCCCACATATATTTGAAGAATTTTTAAAATTTGGCTCTTAATAACTTGAGAACAGTTTATGATAGTATAACGAAATTTTGTAGAGGGCATACTATTGTTGAGTTAAATTCAGATATGGAAAATAAACGAAATCGCTTTGCGACCACGCCTACTTTTTTATAAAAGTTATATTGAAAGGGGGTGGAAATATTGAAAAGTCCATATCTAATTAACTGATACCGCTATAATAATATAATTTGGTACATACATCAATTTTCATATTCTTAACATTATTTTTGCAAAATTTGTATGAGTCAAGCAATTTTCAAATTCGACTGCTAATAACTTCAGAACGGTGTGAGATAGGTTTACGAAACTAGGTACCAGGCATGTTATGTTTATGTAGAGTACTACCACAGAAAATAAGAAAAAGCGGTGAACGACCACGCCCCTTTTTGGAAAACGAGAGTTAGGAAACCGGAATATGCAATATCTGTTTAACTGATAAAGATATAATGCTAAAATTTAGTACACTCATTCACCTGATGATGTTATTAGTGATGTTTAAGGGTTTTTTGGTAATATTTTTGAAAATGGGCGTGGCACCGCCTACAAGTGAATAAACAAAATATCAACATTTCACTATTAACAAGCCACTGTGAAAGTATCATAAAGATCTGCAATGAAAACTGATCTTCAAATAGGGACAAACAACATAATAAAATCCGTGGGCGTGCCACCACCCACTTTTTTAAAATTAGGTAAATATTGATTAATGATCACATATATCCGTATATAAAAAAATTTCACAAAATACGTTAAAAGTTATGGGAATGGCACGCCTTCTTTTCCAAAGTTGTATATAGGACATGGTATAACCCTTGTAAAGATCGATTCAGTACTTTTGGCTCATGTAAGCGGTTAAAGCTTTATAAGCAAGGAGCGTGGCCGCGCCCACCAAATTCGCTATTGTTTAGGCTCGGAATAGATTGGTTTTTAAATGGGCGAAATCGGATGAAAACTACGCCCCCTTTTTCTAAAAACTAACGCTGGGTATTTAATGTTCGGTTCACCCGAACTTAGACTTCCTTACTTGTTTTTGTATATGCTGAGCCAGTATTTTGCATTTTCTTCGCATTTTAGCATTTAGCACAAAATGCAGCATTTATTTTAGCATTTTCCATACACATTTTGATAGAAAAATGCAACTTTATTTTTGCATTAGCATTATAAATACAGAAATCAACTCTGTAACTTCGAAGAAAATCGCCATTCGAATTCAAAAGCGTGGCAATATTGGTAGATTTTACTTGGCATTCTCTCATTCTTTGTCTTTTGTAAACATTCAGCGATTTGCTCGTATTTTCAATTTGTTTATGAGATCATGTTTTACTTAAGTTGTTTTGTAAAACTGGCAGTAAAAATGTTTGCAGGTTGTTTGTGCAAATTAAAACAAACTGGATGTTAAGTTATTATGTTATGATATAAATTGACTAAGTGCAACAAAACGTTGCAATCACGGGCGATAGAGGGACAGAGCTTGTGGAAGGGTGCCATGATTCCGGCGTGTGCACTGGCTTTTAGGCCCGGAGCTTCAGCTTCGTGGTTCGATAACGCGATCATCACACAGCGCAACCCTTCTCAATCACGGATAAATTTATATTTTTGCACACTGGAACTTCAGAATAAAGAAAGAAAAAATGATCAAAAAAAAACTAACCGTCTTACACAAGTACACTTGCTTGCCACACTTCAGCAATACGAACCTTCACACTTACCCTTTTGAATGCCAGGCAGCTCATTTCATTAGGTTGGTGGCTGCCTCTATACCCGCCCTACCATTGGCCTTTTTGCTATTATCAAGGCCCCAAATTACATTACCACATTATTACTTTCCCATGGCTCAAACCAAATAAAAATCAATCTAGTTCATCATTATGTCTATTATAATTTGCAATCAAAAATTCAATCCATCACAATGGTTTTTCTTAGTATAGTATAGTAATTTCAAAATAAAATGCGGTAGAACTTTCGTCAGTCCCCCAAAACTACAATTTCATATCTTTGACTAAATGCCAAAATTATTGTATAGATGAAATTACCCTACCAACCATACGCAGATAAAAAAATTGATAAAACATAGGTCGCGCTATCCACAAATGAGGATAAAAAAGTGGATAGTTTTCTATGGGCCGCGTGCAGATATTATCCACGTTCCCCATGTAAATTTCGTGTACGTGTGACCTTGCATCACCATGGCACTCATTAGGAAATTCCATAAGAAAAAACATAGCTGCGCCGTTCTAAATATAAAAATTTCCCAAAACAAAGGGTTGCATTTTCATAGAGTTGCCAGATCGGAAATCTGGTATGCCTAAAAAATACCCAAAAATTAAGGGAAAATGCCCAAAAAAATACCCCAAAAATATGGAAACGGCCCAAAAAATCCAAGTAATTTCAAAACGATTTATTTTTTATAAAATACGTTTTAATGAAACTATATACTTTTTTTTTTTTTGTGAATTTTAGCGACATTTCTTCCTTAACTATTTGTTTTTTTGCTGGCTTGAGGTCCGTGTTTAATCTTATAAATAAAAATGAACGTGTGTCTGTGTGTCTGTGTGCCTGTGTGTCTGTGTGTCTGTGTGCCTGTGTCTGTGTGTCCTTTATGGGCGTCCAAAGTACTCAACCGATTTTTATGAAATTTTCACAGTATATTCTTGAGATCATGGGTTAAAGCATAGGCTATATTAAATTTTGGAAAAGTGGGAGGTGCCACGCCCCCAGGCTATATAAAACTACAATTCTTCATAACTCTGAACATATTTGGTCTAAATTAATGATTTTTGGATATGTGTGTCCTTTGGTCAAGATTTATGTAATTTTGGAAAAGTGGGCGGTGCCACGCCCACATTTTTTGTGTTTTGTTTGTACTTCAATAATGTCCAAAGTTTATGGTCGATCTCTTTTAAACTTTCAAGATTGGTTAAGAAAATTGTTGTGTACGATTTAGGCTATATACATTTTTGGAAAAGTAGGCGGTCCCACGTCCCAAGGCAATATAAAATTTAAATTCTTCATAGCTCTGAACATATTTGGTCTAAATTAATGGTTTCTGGATATGTGTGTCCTTCGGTCAAGATTTATGTAATTTTGGAAAAGTGGGCGGTGCCACGCCCACATTTTTTGTGTTTTGTTTGTACTTCAATAATGTCCAAAGTTTATGGTCGATCTCTTTTAAACTTTCAAGATTGGTTAAGAAAATTGTTGTGTACAATTCAGGCTATATCAATTTTTGGAAAAGTAGCCAGTGCCACGCCCCCAGGCTATATAAAATTTAAATTCTTCATAACTCTGAACACATTGGGTCTAAATTAAAGATTTTTGGATATGTGTGTCCTTTAGTCAAGATGCATATAATTTTGGAAAAGTGGGCGGTCCCACGCCCACATTTTTTGTGTTTTGTTTGTACTTCAATAAGTTCAAAGTTTATGGTCGATCTTCTCTAAATTTCCAGATTGGTTCAGAAGATTGTTGTGCCACGCCCCCAGGCTATATAAAATTTAAATCATCATAACTTTGAATATTTTTGGTCTAAACTAATAATTTTTGGATATGTGTGTCCCTTGGTCAAGAATTATATAATTTGGGAAATGTGGGCCGTGCCACGCCCACATTTTTTGCATTCAGTGCTTTGTTTGTACTTCAATAATGTCCAAAGTTTATGGTTGATCGGTTTTAAACTTTTCCAATACGTTAAAATCTTCATTGGGTACGACATACATAGGCTACATTTGTAAATTCTTTGGAAAAGTGGGCAGTTCCAGGACCACAAGCTAAGTAATATTTCAATTCGTTATATCCCTGAATGTATTTGCTTTAGTGACATTTAACGTTCTTAAATCTTAATCAAAGCACTTAATTTTTTTTGTTTGTTATTGCCGTTCATACATATCCAGAGTATTATAGGTAGATATAGGATATAATTAAATAAGTACTAACTATACATCTGCTCAGCAGCGCATAATGGTTTTTATCATACCCATTGAGTTCAAAAGATCCGTTTTTTGAGTTGGACTTCCAAAAAATTTATTTGTTTATACCAAAGACTTTAAAGCCAGAAACATTGTATATCCTAAAGCACTGCAATAAATGGAATGTTAAAAGTTAAAGAAAAATATTTGAAAATGTATTTCTAGGGAAGTCACTGGTCAGGCAGAACAACGTCTGCCGGGTCTGCTAGTTATTATAATAAAAATTGATTCTTCTTCAAATCGATATATTTCGATTGCTCAACGGCAATCATCTTCAGGATTCTAGCAACTAACAAAAATAAAAGTATTTACAATAAACAATTTTTGGCATTTTACATATAACATAAATACATACTTTATTAACACGTCTGCCTTGTTTAACGTGGAGTATGGTACTGTTTTTTAGTTAGAAGATGTTTATAGATATGTGCTGAATTGTCAACGTCGCTCTTGTATTTAAGTCGTGTGTTTGTCGGTGTGTTAATGATATGTAACATTTCCAGTGTGAATCGTTTGTTATAGTGTTGTTCTTGTTGCAGTATTTTAGTCTCATCAAAGTTTGGCGTGTGGCCGCTGTTGGCACAGTGGGCCATGAGTGCCGTTTTTTGGTTATTCACTTGATGGCGGAATTTAAAATCTGATTTGTGTTGAGAAATTCTCGTTTTAAGCTTGGACTTTGTTGTACCTATATATATATTATTGCACGGTTGATCACTATTGCCTTTACATGGTATCTCGTAAACTACGTTATTCTTTTCTATCGTTGGTATTTTCGATTTTGTTTTGTTGAATATACTTTTCAATGTGTTCGAAGGCTTATGGGCAATTTTAGTAGTTTCTTTGTCATAACAGTCAGATTTTGCTAGACGTTCTGATAAATGCGGTACATATGTCAAGGACTTAAACATTGTTGGTTTATTGGAGGCTTTTGGTTTGTTTTGATTTTTTGTTCTTCTTAATAAAGTTTTTATGGTTTTTTTCGGAAAATCATTATTTTTAAGTAAAGTGAAAATTTCTTTTTAACTTCTTTGTGGTATACTTCATCTGATGTCTGCAACATTCTACGTATACAGCCCATTGCTGTATTAATAATCGTTGTTTTGGGTGCTTTGAATTAAAGTTTATAATTCGTCCTGATGCTATAGGTTTTTGATACCACTTTAGTTTTAATAGGTTTCCTCGTCTTATTATCATAGAGTCAAGGTAAGGTAATTCCTCGTCGTTCTCTAGTTCTATAGTAAATTTTATATTCTTGTCAAATGTGTTTAGTGCGTCTAGTGTTTTTTGTATTTCATTTTCTTTTATTATCGCGAATAAGTCGCCGACGTATTTGGTGAGTATTCTTGGTTTTTGTTGTAACTTTTGCATGGTGTCGTCTTATAGTTTTTCCATAACTATGTCCGCTATTATTGGGGATGTGGAGCTCCCATCGGCATTCCTTTTAGTTGCGTATAAATTGTGTCGTTAAATTTGAAATATCTGCTTTCTTGAATGCAGAATTTAATTATTTCCATGAATAGCTGTTTAGGTATCTTTGTGTATTCTTTAATTGTATTCCATTTTTGTTGTATTATTTCAAGGGCCAGTTCTATGGGGATGCTAGGGAAAAGCGAAACTACATCAAAGGAAATAAGCTTTTCATCATCGTATATATATGTATTATTAACTCTTTCTTTAAACTCAATAGTGTTTTTAATATTGAACGTAGAACTCGCCGTTACGTTTTTTAAAATTTCTGCCATATATTTACACAGTGCGTAAGAAGGTGACCCGATTGCTGAACATATTGGCCTCAATGGAGTTCCTTCCTTGTGAATCTTCGGAGGCCGTAGATTCTAGGTGGTAGTGCGGTGGTGGTTATCAGTCTCTTTCTCTCCGTCCTTGTTATTAACTCCATGTTGAAAAGTTTGTCTACTAGTGCATTATTTTTGTTTTGTAAACGTGATGTTGGATCCTGTCTCTGAACTCTATATGTTGTTAGATCCTTTAGTATATCCTCCATTTTCTTATTATACTCGTCGATTTCCATTGCCACCGTTTTATTCCCTTTGTCGGATGTTAAAATCCTTATGTTTTTATTTTTCTTCAGGAATTTTTTCGTTTGCTCCACTGTGTCTGTAATTGCATTGTCTATTATACTTTGTTTGTTTGTTGTTGCGTGATTTGATATTAACAAAGAGAGTTTCGTGCGAGCTTCTTCTTGTTGATCTTTGTTTTTTATGCTTTGTACTAACTCTTCGCCATCTGCTATGTACTTAAAAATAGGAAAATTCTTGTTGTCTACAGGTAGTCCGAACTTCGGCCCCTTCGCTAATAATGTTTGAATATTTTGCGGGAATTCCAGTTTAGTTTTGTTTACAAACCACTCTTCATGCTT
>OX608078.1:51175080-51208787 GCA_951509765.1 Sphenella marginata | reverse complement strand
GCATAAACATCCAATCAATCATGGGATATGCTACAATTAAAAGCAACAACAAAAACACTAGAGCAACAATTAACAAACTGCAGTTAACATCTAAAAAATTGGTAAAAATAAAATCAAGTATCAAGTTCCTATTAAAGTGTAGAAAATCTAAAATCATCCCTAATTTTATAAACCACTCCACTAAATGTAAGAAATTATTTATATCTGAATCAGACAAGCACTCGGACATAGATAAAACGTTAGACAGACGCACACACTTTTTCCTTACAAAAGTCTTAAGCTTACTTATAAAACATAAACACAACACATTACAACGATTAAACCAACAGAGAGAACAAATAATAAACAAGTTAAAGAAACAATTGGGTGAAAAAGAGTTTAAAGAATTAATAGACAGCGAGAGTAATGTCGCTAATAAAACAACAACAACACTAAAAAAACGTCAAGAGCTGAAATACAATAAAATTAGAGCGAAACGAAATGAAAGATTCACCAACAATACCAAGCATGAAGAGTGGTTTGTAAACAAAACTAAACTGGAATTCCCGCAAAATATTCAAACATTATTAGCGAAGGGGCCGAAGTTCGGACTACCTGTAGACAACAAGAATTTTCCTATTTTTAAGTACATAGCAGATGGCGAAGAGTTAGTACAAAGCATAAAAAACAAAGATCAACAAGAAGAAGCTCGCACGAAACTCTCTTTGTTAATATCAAATCACGCAACAACAAACAAACAAAGTATAATAGACAATGCAATTACAGACACAGTGGAGCAAACGAAAAAATTCCTGAAGAAAAATAAAAACATAAGGATTTTAACATCCGACAAAGGGAATAAAACGGTGGCAATGGAAATCGACGAGTATAATAAGAAAATGGAGGATATACTAAAGGATCTAACAACATATAGAGTTCAGAGACAGGATCCAACATCACGTTTACAAAACAAAAATAATGCACTAGTAGACAAACTTTTCAACATGGAGTTAATAACAAGGACGGAGAGAAAGAGACTGATAACCACCACCGCACTACCACCTAGAATCTACGGCCTCCCGAAGATTCACAAGGAAGGGACTCCATTGAGGCCAATATGTTCAGCAATCGGGTCACCTTCTTACGCACTGTGTAAATATATGGCAGAAATTTTAAAAAACGTAACGGCGACTTCTACGTTCAATATTAAAAACACTATTGAGTTTAAAGAAAGAGTTAATAATACATATATATACGATGATGAAAAGCTTATTTCCTTTGATGTAGTTTCGCTTTTCCCTAGCATCCCCATAGAACTGGCCCTTGAAATAATACAACAAAAATGGAATACAATTAAAGAATACACAAAGATACCTAAACAGCTATTCATGGAAATAATTAAATTCTGCATTCAAGAAAGCAGATATTTCAAATTTAACGACACAATTTATACGCAACTAAAAGGAATGCCGATGGGAGCTCCCACATCCCCAATAATAGCGGACATAGTTATGGAAAAACTATTAGACGACACCATGCAAAAGTTACAACAAAAACCAAGAATACTCACCAAATACGTCGACGACTTATTCGCGATAATAAAAGAAAATGAAATACAAAAAACACTAGACGCACTAAACACATTTGACAAGAATATAAAATTTACTATAGAACTAGAGAACGAAGAGGAATTACCTTACCTTGACTCTATGATAATAAGACGAGGAAACCTATTAAAACTAAAGTGGTATCAAAAACCTATAGCATCAGGACGAATTATAAACTTTAATTCAAAGCACCCAAAAACAACGATTATTAATACAGCAATGGGCTGTATACGTAGAATGTTGCAGACATCAGATGAAGTATACCACAAAGAAGTTAAAAAAGAAATTTTCACTTTACTTAAAAATAATGATTTTCCGAAAAAAACCATAAAAACTTTATTAAGAAGAACAAAAAATCAAAACAAACCAAAAGCCTCCAATAAACCAACAATGTTTAAGTCCTTGACATATGTACCGCATTTATCAGAACGTCTAGCAAAATCTGACTGTTATGACAAAGAAACTACTAAAATTGCCCATAAGCCTTCGAACACATTGAAAAGTATATTCAACAAAACAAAATCGAAAATACCAACGATAGAAAAGAATAACGTAGTTTACGAGATACCATGTAAAGGCAATAGTGATCAACCGTGCAATAATATATATATAGGTACAACAAAGTCCAAGCTTAAAACGAGAATTTCTCAACACAAATCAGATTTTAAATTCCGCCATCAAGTGAATAACCAAAAAACGGCACTCATGGCCCACTGTGCCAACAGCGGCCACACGCCAAACTTTGATGAGACTAAAATACTGCAACAAGAACAACACTATAACAAACGATTCACACTGGAAATGTTACATATCATTAACACACCGACAAACACACGACTTAAATACAAGAGCGACGTTGACAATTCAGCACATATCTATAAACATCTTCTAACTAAAAAACAGTACCATACTCCACGTTAAACAAGGCAGACGTGTTAATAAAGTATGTATTTATGTTATATGTAAAATGCCAAAAATTGTTTATTGTAAATACTTTTATTTTTGTTAGTTGCTAGAATCCTGAAGATGATTGCCGTTGAGCAATCGAAATATATCGATTTGAAGAAGAATCAAATGTGTTTTTATTTTTATTATAATAATTAAACACGGACCTCAAGCCAGCAAAAAAACAAATAGTGAAACTATATACTTTAATTTTAGGAAATATAATACAAAATTTACTTAAAGTGATAGACATACATATATGTAATTAAATACATGCTGTTTTATTTGTTGCAAAAATTATTTAGCGATTTAAACGAAATTAGCACCAAAAGAAAGGTAATTTAATAACCTTTCTTTTGATGCTAAACAACTATACAATTACAAAATAAATCTTTAAGAAAAATGTAACTTTGTTACAACTTGAAAAAAGCCCATGGATTTTGCCGGTATTACACATATGTGCTTACAAAATTGATAAAATTTACAATAAATTATTTAGCGATTTCAACAAAATTAGCATCAAATGAAAGGTAATTTAATAACCTTTCTTTTGATGCTAAACAACTATGCAATTACAAAATAAATCTTTAAGAAAAATGTAACTTTTTTACAACTTGAAAAAAATCTATGGATTTTATTTTACACATATGTGTTTACAAAATTGATAAAGGTTACAATAAATTATTTAGCGATTTAAGAGCAATTACCATCAATTGAAAGGCAATTTAATAATAACTAAACAACTATACAATTGTAAACTAAACGTTTAAGAAAAATGCAACTTCTCAATCTCTTATTATATTATTAAATACATACGGCCGCAGACTTTCCACTTCCAAAAAATACATATGTACCTGTAAAATATGAATAAATAGTTAAAATCTGAAGGATGATAAAAAGTTATTTCTAACATACCGTTAAAGTTGAAATTATTCCTGTCAGTTATGGAAATCCTACTTTCGTTGGTTTCATTGCTGCATAGTGTGCTAAAATTAAAAATTAAAAAATTATTTTCGCTCCCATTTCACGATTTTATGGTTTTTACAGCACATTTATAAAAAAAACACCTGCATTTATTTGGTGCTTTAGTTTTGTCGCATAATCTTTGGCCAACCAAGATATGCAAATGCTCAAGCTCATTAACATACTATGTCACCGTAATATACCCCTGATCTTGGCCAGGACACTGTTCTCAACTCACTTTGGCAACAACCATATTAAACAAATGCACAAGCGCTGGTACAATTGCATATTATGGTGACACCACAATTTACCCCTGATCTTGGCCAGGTACACTTCCCTGAAATCACTTGGGCACCAACCATTGTATACAATTGGGCATGCGCATGAACATTTGTATGTTATGGTGACGTCATAACCATGTCCGGATCTTGGCCAGTCACACTACACTATATTCATTTTACGTACCTCAAATTCGACGGCTAAATTTGCGTTCGTGTGGGCCGACCGCAAATAACCCCAAAGTCATTAAATTATCCGCGGAACAGCAGTCCATAACGAAGATGCACCTGTGAAAACATACAATGCATTATAAATACTAATATTTTTTATCAAAAAGGCTTAAAATTATTGTACTTACCTTGCTTTTCAATGAAATATATATTTTTGACCAAACACCAAAAAAAAATTTAAATTGATTTTGACAGAAAATTTAATTTATGGAATCAGCTGTTAAAATTCCTTTTGTACGCAATTATTAAAATGTTTATATTTCATTCGCTCTCATGGGAATTGCAATAGCAAAAAAAGAGAACGATTTTGTTTGGGAAATAAATTCCATAAATGAGTGGCTCAGTGCCATCCTTGCCTAAGCCTCATTTTAGTCAATTCCTAATAATTAGTGACAAAGTTAATAGGTAATTAAAAATTAAACAACCTTTTTAGGAAGGTTTGAAACATTTAATTAATTAACTTAATAATTTCGTTCAAAAATTAGGGATGTGCAACTTTGGCACGGATAGTTTGGAGTATTTCTAAGTAGTATAGCATAATAACTCCATATATAAAATTTCGAGGGTTAGGCAAGGATGGCACTGAGTCACTCAAATATGCGTTGGTGTTGGTATGAAGGAGAAAAAAATAGAGATGGTTTTGGAAATCGATAAGAATTTCATAAAAAGTGGATAGCCATGGTTGGTAGGGTATTGATATGCACATACATACATATGTATGTAAGTAAATATATAGGTGCGTAGATGTGTAAATACGTATGCAAACATAAATATGTACTAAGTAATTAGTCCAATTTTAAGTTGAATGGAAACAACAAAAGAAAAAAAACTTCATTAGATATTTCGGACTTATGTACTTATGTATGTGCATGCATATGTATAGTTTTAATCATAAAACTAAAGAAATCCAAAAATCTTACACATATATATATGTAAGTAAACAGGGTTATAGGCAAATAAGTCACATTAGGGAATCAAAGAAAAACTATCTATTTGTAGTATTACTACGTAGCGTCGAAGGCCTTCTCGCTTTCTGATATGCAGATTTCCTAACATTGGCTTACTTTCCTAGCAACCAAAGATGCAAACAAATTGAATATAGTACATATTTTGGGAAGCGCACTACATTTTTGCGCAAATGATGGCAATCCTAATTAGTTAAATCAAAACAAAACATATGCAGAGCGCGAACAAATAAGCAAACTATTAGAAAAATTGGTTGTCTTGAGGATTTAGGTGTTGAGCGTGTCTTCGGTGGATTTAAATCAACAAATGGAGCATTTCAATGCGGATTTGCCCGTTGTGGAGAAATTGAGGGAAATGTGAGAAGCGGGGGGGTTGCTTGTGATGTGCACAAGCACCCACATGTGCATAGATATTGAATACAAAAATTTGTATCAGCAAAAATCTGCGGAAAAATAACACATCGCAGTTTTAGAATAACGAGATTTAAAAGGGGTTTCACTAAACAAAATCTATGCGTAATATTTGGGGAACAAATTGTGCAACTTACCATATGTAAATGTGTGTTTTGGGATTTGTCAACTCGCACGCCTACAGGAGCAGCCTACTCCTCGTAGACGTGAAAAAAAACTCTTAAATTGGTTAAACTTTGCCAAACTTTTGGCCTTAAAGCCTTTAGGTACTAGGCGTTTGCCTTGCTTTTTCACTTCATACATATGTTTGACCACTTTTAAAAATTTACTATTTCTGCACTCACTTATTTGTAGAACGATGTTGTTCCTCAGGAAACTCCACAGCGAAAGAACGATGACTTCTTGCGGAAGTCGGTTTGGACCTTGGTGTCACTTTGAGGGGTCGATAATAAGGTTCAATGTCAGGTGTTTTTGACATGCTTGTTACCGCCGTCAATTGAAGTAATCTGGCAGCCTTAATACGATATTGCTATTAATCTCATTTAATTTTTATTTGCTATTTTCCTTTGATATTCATAATGTTATACATACATATTCTTTCATATTTCTATATACTTGTGTTCACATATACTATAAAGCAAAAGAACGGTCAAAAATTGCTCCACATGGTATCAGAAATTGCGCGTGAACACGAACTGTTTTAAAGCTCGCTACCTTTTTGTAAAATTCATCTTTTCAAGTTGCATAATTTTCACAGTATAACATTGCATATATGTATTATTCTTGAATAAACTGAATTACATGTCAAGCTCTTAAAAATTCGTGTATAATTTCTGCAAGCGCCAACAATGCTCTTTTTTTTTTTGTGAGAGACTAACAGTAGAGGCCAAAGAAAAATTACTAAATGGGACACACATTTTTAGAAATCAGCGAGAGTTAAAAAAGGGAAAAAAGAAATAAAAATTGTATATGCCTTGTACGACGGTACACATCCCCCCACCTAGAGAGTTGCTGCGGTGTGGCCTAATTGCAATCTTGAATGCCTTTCCGATGATACGTTGCTTTCCTGCCTGTGTCAACGTCTTCCAACTCATACATACAATTGCCTTTTACAGCAAGAAGTCTACATTTGACAAATTTTGGAGCAAGTTTCGCCGATAATTTCTTCGAGGCATCGCTTAATACAAAATTGCGCCGGAAAACGAAATCACCGATCTCAAAACGTTTATCCGTACTGCGAAGATTATAGCGTTTGGATGAATTTTCGAACGCTTTTGAGATGTTTTCTGTAATTTTCTTTCGTATGAATTGCAGGTTGTCAGTTTTTTCCAGTACGGTGCAGTCTAAAGTCTTGAGCTTCCTTAGTAATTCATAATCCCTAGCATGGGCAATCATTTGCTGGCCAAACAATGCGAAGTAGGGAGATACACCGATTGTTTGGTGAATCGAGTTTCTTAACGCTTCAGCTATTTCTGAGAGGTTTTTATCCCAGTGCGATTGATCTTTCTTGAGGTAAGCCCTTATACCAGCGATTATCGAGCTTTTTACACGTTCACTTGCATTGGCTTGCGGGCTGTATAAGACCGTGTAGACATGTCTTATACCGCGGGCCGACAATAAGGTATTAAATTGCGTGGATTTAAATTGCTTTCCGTTGTCACTCATAACAATTTCGGGAGTTCCGAAAATACTAAAGACGCTGTCTCGAAGGAATTCGCATACAACAGAAGTTTTGAACTTTTTAGTTTGTTTGCAGGTTTCGCATCGACTGACATAGTTTTTCACATCAACGGTCATATTTGGCCAATATAAATTATTTCTTAATCGCTCCAATGTTTTCGCAATCCCACCATGGCATTTATTTGGCGGGCAATGGGCATTTTCAAGGACAACCGGGACTAGAGATGTGGGAATCCAAATAAATGATTCCCTTTCCATCGGGATGTTCGGTCCTTTTATAAAGGAGGTTGTCGATTACCTGTAGATCAGGCAATCTGCTATCATTTGCGCGGACATGACTTATCAATTTTTGATAATCTTCGGACAAAAACTCGGACGACTGTAAATCAACTAACGGACGGACCTCTATATCACGGACTTCGCATACTTCCTCGAAATTTTGACGGGACAGACAATCAGGCACTACATTCAGTGAACCTTTCCTATGTTCTATGTTAAATTTAAATCCTTGCAATTTCAAAGATCAACGCGCTAGTCGGCTGGATAAGTCAGTTTGTCGCATAAGCCACTGCAAGCTGGCGTGATCAGTAACTATGGTGAACTCTCGGAATTTGTTCAAACAAAACAAAGCTGCTAGACACTCGAGTAAATTATACACTATAATTACTTTGCATCTTGTTCAACTTTTGGGAAAAGAATGGTATACGGACCTCAATATCGTCGGAATTCTTCTGAACTAGTACCGCACCAACTCTTAACTTACTCGCGTCGCATTGTATGATGAAGGGTTTGTTATAGTTTGGCCTAGCCAGTACTGGTGCTGTGCAAAGTTTTTCCTTCAGCTTATCGAAAGCTTGTTGGGCATCGTCGTTCCATTCAAAATCTTAACTTTTTCTTAGCAAGTTTGTCGGGGGCTTGTCAACGCGGCAAAATTATCAACAAAGCGTCGATACCAACCCGCCATTCCCCAAAAACCGTCTAATTTGCTTGACATTCGATGGAACCGGGTATTGTGTTACGGCAGAGATCTTTTCGGGATCAGTACGTATGGTTCCGTTGCCCACAATATATCCCAGATATTAGACTTCCTTAATGCAAAACCTACTTTTGTTGACGTTTATAGTCAACCCTGCTTTCCTTAAATGTAGAGCAACTTCGGCTAGGACGGACATATGTGTCTGAAAATCTTCTGACACAATCAACAAATCGTCTAGATAGACGAAGACTTGTTTTCTAAGGGTTCGAGTTGTATCTCGTACTCCAATAAAGACGTTTTTCCCAAGCCTTCTGTTGTTGCTCAACATTCAACGGAAGCGAATGTTCGTCGAACGCACAGCTCTGTTCAAAGGAAATCTCAGATATGATACTAGGTGCGATCTGGAATTTAATCCAGAAGTCGACTCCCAATATCAAATCCTGGGACATACTGGGGACAACGAAAAACGTTATCACCTCTGACCTATCTTTGTATTCGACGCTAAGGTCTATAGTACCGAAAACGACCTGACGTTTGCCATCTGCTGTACAAACTGCCATTTGGTGTTTCCGCAATTGCTGTTTGGCAACTTCTTTTGCCAACGAACCTCCTACGCAAGACACTTGTGCTCCGCTGTCTAACAGGCCTAGATGATTAATTTCTAGAAACTTAACTTTAGCGTACGGCGTCAAATCGTTTTCTTTTTGCTGTAGTGAGCAAATAGTTTTCTTTAAATTTCTCCTGTTTGTTTTTACTTTCGTCCAAAAGTTTTTCATCTGCAGACAAGAACGCTTTGGACTATGGCATTCTTCGTAATCAGAGCTAAATATTCTTTTCCTAACTTCATTGTATTGTTTCAACCGTTCATCATATGGGATTATTTGTTTAAATAAAGGTATAATACAACCGTGAGAATCACCAGGGCGTATACTTGATTGTGTGGTGTGGTTGTGCGTATGTACGCTTACGGTGTCGCTGTCTAGCGCTTGCTGTCGTGGCGAGGTATCTGTCGAGATTCCTCGCTCACTTTGCAGTTTCCCGGACTGCAATTGGGACATTTTGGGCGATAAGTATTTTGTGCGCCACAACCGTAACAAAATACGGTATGCTCCTCAAGGCAGTCATAGTATCTATGGCCGTCCTTGTTGCAATTCCAGCAACCCGGTTTCAGTTTGGTGGGTGGCTGAGAAACTGCGTCTACTGCTGTCAAATCAGCTTGCATAAGATCACCATTAATATCTAAATCGAGGTAAGCTTCATTTACCTGTCGCCTGGGTAATTGTCTGGGGCTGTTAGTTTGTGAGAAAGGTGTCGTCTTAGCAAGTTCGTTGGAAAGACTTTCACCTTTCAAACAGAGTCGGCGCAGCTCTGCCAAAGAGTGGATTGGGACGAAAAGAAGCTGTTGCCGTATACGCGGCCTCAAGTTATGTTTCATAATCTCCAGTAGTTCTCTTTCAGACAACGGAGATCCCAACGGTTCAGCAATTTTCAAAATAGCATTACGGAAATCATCGAATCCTTCACTCAACCTTGCTTTCTAGCCCGAATAGATTCTTTAATCTCGAAGTCACTTTTATGTTGTTGAAAATTGGTTCTCAAAGCTTGGCATAAGGCTGGCCAGGTTACACGGTCGACTGACCTGCGGTAACGCCAGTACCAATCTTTGGCTTCATTAATAAGCAGGCTTTGGACATGCTCACATAAAATGTTGAAACTCCCATTAAGAGTGTCGACAACTAAAAGTTCTATTCGGGACAAGAAACTGTCTACTGGTAAACGCGACGTACGGTCAAACTTAACATCCCAACTAGAAATTAGCTGCGCGATTCTACCGGTATACGGAATAGTCGATATTTCACTAAATCGCAATTGATCTATATTATTATTAAAATTTGTGTTACTATGGCTAGGCAATGGAGGTGCATCCCTGCGCCACACTGGTTTTCACCTGTTTAGGGGATGTTTTGCTCGGATTGCACACTCAAAAGTTTGACCGACCAAATTTTGCGGTTAAATGAAAGGAATGTGAAATGTGGTATTAGTTTTCAAATATTTAATATGTATCTATATATCAACTAATATATGTACAAGTCACGTTAATTCAAATTACTAATTATACTTATTTTTAAGTTACCTTTGAGAATTAGCTACGGCTTCTGGGACGTGTGCGCTCTATGAGCGTTTATGACACGAAGAAAAAGTTAACTCGTTGTGGTCGTACGGTTTATTTATCCGTGCGATGTTTTAGCATAAATAAGTTAAACCGTTCGACCAACTCTGTTATCGAGCAAATACAAGATAAATACGAGGGCGACCTTATGAGTTTAAGGTTTTAGGCATCTGGCCTAAACATGCCGGCCCCCGTTGCGTGACGCAACTTACCAACAAATGAAAAACGCACCCGAAGCCGAGAAGTTTCCTTAGGTTCTTAAAACTAATATCTTAAATCTAAGCTCTTCACGCTGAAATGAGAAGGAAAATAAATGAAAAACTGAAATATACGTGGTTTTAAATTCAGTGGCACGCTTTATTTATAACTTAAAAAAATTTCATTATTATGTATGTATATTTATTTGTGTTTATATTTGAGGTATGCCTAGCAGGTGCCGGATAGCACATACCCAAAAATTGTATTCTGGGCCAATAACGGACCCATAGTTCCGGCTGGAATAGCTCCCAATAATATTTTAATAACAACGTCTGCTCCCAACACAATGCGCACAGGAGCGGCGAGGTGAAATTGCGGATCTGCCAGTTTAAGGTTTGCGTACTGACCGAATACCGTTGCGTCGATGTTTGTAGCTGGTATTTTGGATTGTATCCGCCGATCATAGACCGCGAGTGTGGTGATGGTCGTCGGATTGCCATGCTTCCCACGTAATTTTAAAAAACACCCTACTCGCCCGTTTAAATATGTCACTCCTAAATGGAGCTCGCGTGCCAAGTCCTCTGATACCTCGGTGGCACTAGCGCATACGTTAAGTAGAGCGCGCACGAGGTGGATGCGTCCTCCTGCTTCAATTTTGACCACTGCTGTTGGTGCTACCGAGGTGAGGCATTGTATGACCGGGGGTATCGCCATTACGCCGGAGCGGAAGTTGTTCCTAGACGGTAGGTGGAATGCTTGAGATTCCACTCTACCTCGTTGTTGAAGAGCGAGAGGGTGGAATGCTTTAGATTCCACTCCTCCCTGGTTCTGACGAGTACGGAGGTGGAATGCTCGAGGCAAACAGCGACATTGTGTCAATGTCGTTGACGTCATTTTTTATAGGACGTGTTGGTCGTCGTCTGCGGTTTTCATGGGGCTCAATGTGGACCATCGTATGATGGTGTTCGCCGCATCATCGACAGACCCCTTCATTCAAGGACCGCGACGCGATATGAGCCTCGGAAAGGCAATTAGTGCAGTAACGAAATTGGTGGGTAATTCGTAGGCGTTCGGTTGGATCCTTGGCCCTGAAAACTGGGCACGCTCTCAGCGGATGTGATTTTCTACATAACCGGCATTTCAGTTCAAGCTGGCTTGCTTCGGAGCGTTTGCGTAGGACAGTGTAACGAGTCATATCTGGAAAGGTAATTATTTTCCAGTTGCAGACTTTTGCCATTTAAATTTTGGGACCTAATGAATGGCGAGCAATATGTATGGCTGTTTAATCGCCAGACTCAAAATTTGGTGGTAGCTATGCGCTGGGTTAGGGATACTTAAAAATTAGCCCTTAAGTCCTTAATGCAAGGTAGTTTGTAAAATTTAGATGAAATATTTAATTTTGTTAAATGAAAGTCCCTCGGGTAATCAAGGTGGTAATATACAAGATATGCTTTAACCCTTTTACACTGCTTGAAAAAATGGCAGGTGTAGCCCTATGTTATTCCTACAGCGATCAGATATCGATTTAATGTTATCGAATTCTATGCTGCTCTATATTTGTCAATGGCCGCCATTAAGCGGCAAATACACTACACGAACATTTCCGCGAACATTCCCGTTATGTCATGTTTGTGCGAACTTTCCTCTCATGTATGGTGGTGTTTGCCAGTTCGCGCAAATGTTCGCCAAAAATCAAAATATTTTAATTTTTGGAGAACATTTGCGCGAACTGTTCGTGTGTGTATGGTGATATAGCTCATAATCGTAGTAATTTCGGAACGGAACAGATGTGCGCGGAAAAGTAAAATGGACAATAAAAAATTTCTCAGTGGATTTATTGAAATGTATAAATCTTTGCCATCATTGTGGCAAGTAAAAAGCAAAGATTATTGTAATAGAATTAAAAAGAATAATCCCTACCAACCATGGCTATCCACTCTTTATGAATTTCTTATCGATTTCCAAAACCATCTCTATTTTTTGCTTCTCCTTACCAATACCAACGCAAAGTTTTGGGATATATTTCCCAAACAAAAATCGTTCTCTTTTTTCGCTATTGCAATTCCCATGAGAGTGAATGAAATAGCAACATTTTCATAATTGCACACAAAAGGAATTTAAACAGCTGATTTCATAAATTAAATTTTCTGTCAAAATCAATTTCAATTTTTTTTTTGGTGTTTGGTTAAAAATATATATTTCATTGAAAATCAAGGTAAGTGCAATAATTTTAAGCTTTTTTTAATACAAAATATTAATATTAATAATGCATTGTATGTTTTCACAGGCGTATCTTCGTTATGGACTGCTGTTCCGCGGATAATTGAATGATTTTGGGGTTCTTTCCGGTCGGCCCACAAGAACGCAAATTTAACCGTCGAATTTTGAGGTGCGTAAAATGAATTTAGTGTAGTGTGCCTGACCAAGATCAGGACATGGTTATGATGTCACCATATTATACAAATGTACATGCGCTTGTGCATTTGTTTGTTATGTTTGTGGCAAAAGTGAGTTAAGTGTAGTTTACCTGACCAAGATCAGGAATATGTTAGGGTGTCATCACAATATACAAATGTACATGCGCTTGTGCATTTGCATATTTTGGTTGTGGCAAAAGTGAGTTAAGTGTAGTTTACCTGACCAAGATCAGGAGTATGTTAGGGTGTCATCAAAATATACAAATGGACATGCGCTTGTGCTTTGCATATTTTGGTTGTGGCAAAAGTGAGTTTAGTGTAGTTTACCTGACCAAGATCAGGGGCATGTCATGTTATTTGAATGATTATTTAATATTTATTCATTTCTTAAAGGTATCCAATCTTAAGGAATCGCGAAGCCTGCGAATATATATATCTATGTATCTTTTAATAATGTATTCTCAATTTTATCAATTTTGTAAACACATATGTGTAATAGAACAAAATCCATGGATTTTTTTCAAGTTGTAACAAAGTTACATTTTTCTTAAAGATTTAATTTGTAATTGTATAGTTGTTTAGTATCAAAAGAAAGGTTATTAAATTACCTTTCTTTTGGTGCTAATTTCGTTTAAATCGCTTAATAATTTTTGCAACAAATAAAACAGCATGTATTTAATTATATGTATGTCTATAACTTTAAGAAAATTTTGTATTATATTTCCTAAAATTAAAGTATGTATATATTTTCATTAAAACGTATTTTATAAAAAATAAATCGTTTTGAAATTATTTGGATTTTTTGGGCCGTTTCCATATTTTTGGGGTATTTTTTTGGGCATTTTCCCTTAATTTTTGGGTATTTTTTAGGCATACCAGATTTCCGATCTGGCAACTCTATGAAAATGCAACCCTTTGTTTTGGGAAATTTTTATATTTAGAACGGCGCAGCTATGTTTTTTCTTATGGAATTTCCTAATGAGTGCGATGGTGATGCAAGGTCACACGTACACGAAATTTACATGGGGAATGTGGATAATATCTGCACGCGGCCCATAGAAAACTATCCACTTTTTTATCCTCATTTGTGGATAGCGCGACCTATGTTTTATCCATTTTTTTATCAGCGTATGGTTAGTAGGGATGATTATGCGACATTAAGCGAAAAATTAAAAGAAGTAGATCCTGATGCCACAAAGGATACATTCCATTCTGTGCACCAAATTCTTTTTTTGCGAAGTTCTTTCTTTTTTTTACGCTTAACACGTTCGCTGCCGCCATACAAAAAAAAAAACCATCACCCAGGTGCCAATATAGTTTTATTATTTTAAAGTCATCTTTAGGTTATAGTTATATATCTAGTTGGTTTTATTTTCATTTTCTATAAAAATTGCTTTACAATGTTTCAACAAAAAGCATTAAATATATATATCTTATTTTAATAACTCTTTATTTTTATAGTTTGAACTGAATTGTACCTGTTTATTTAAATTATTTCATTATTTAAGGACAATAAAACTTCTTGAATTAAAAGACCAATAAAACGAAAAATATTAGAATAACATCTGTACAATTTTTATATAATAAAAATATGAGTATTATCTGTGTGCCAAGAAGAAAAATTGATAGTTCTACTCATACACAGCTTTAAAATGATCAACACAAAATCGTATTGCGTGTGCCCACCGGTGGTGCACACGGCCTCTGATGAATAAATTGTGTGACCCACCGGTGGGTCACATGGCAGCGAACGTGTTAATTGCCACAGCGAGCAATATTGCTGCAGCACAATTGTTGTCCGTATTCATCGCTGTCTGAAAGAGAACTAATGTTCGGCCAAAAGTTCGTATGGTGGATGGCCAAAGCTGCGCACAAGATTGCGGAATGTTCGCGTAGTGTATTTGCCGCTTTACTTAAATTAGTTAATCGAGGCGTGTAGAATGTTCGGTGTTTGTTTGTCGGTTTGTGTGCGTTAAAAACTTGATACGGGCGTTTTCGGTAGTGTAGTGTAAAAAACTTGAGACGGGCGTTTTCGGTAGTGTAGTGTGAAAAAATGTAGATAATAATAAGTGAATTTAATTAGCAATGAGGAAAGTGCGAAAGAAAAATATATGTTTTTTAAAAAACCTTTGATTAAGGTAAATTCCTCAAAGAAAAATGTGTATGATGACGAATAGTGCCGCTATGCATTGTGTGTGGTTGTTTTTGTGTTTGTGGGTAATCCACAATGAACCACGCGATCGTGGTATCACGTATTTTTTATTATTAGAGGGTCTCAAAAAAAAAATTTCATTGCGTAAATCGGATGTTGTTTAATAGTACCGATTATACAATATTCTGTCTCTAATAATTCGGTTATTATTAAAATTTTGCCGGGTTGGGTTTTATTGAGTGCACCGTGCCTATAAATGTTTTTTTTTTAGAGGGGTAGAGGGGGTCCCAGAATTCACAGAACTAAAGCCCGAACTTGGAGGCAACTCATATTTTTTAAGAGAAAATCGAATTTGAAGATTCGAATTTTCCCAACCAAAATGTGTAAATTTTAAAACACTTTGATAACACTATACACACAAAACTATATTACATTACACAAAAACCCCCTTCCACACAGTCCCGCACTGTTTTTTGCCCGAGTTTTGCGCGAATAACCGCTTTAAACATTTAAATTTTTTATCACAGAAAGCCCGACATGTTTTTTCACTTGGCAAAAACAATGCCTTCGGATTAGTTGCAGTTACAGCGAGTAGCAACTGCTGATGGCTCTGAAGAAATAAACAAACTATGGTATGGCACGTTCACTGCAACATAGCTTGTTTATTCTTCATTTTATGAGTTATTTTATAGTTATTCTTTATAATTGTTAAGAAACGCGGAGATTTATCACGTTTATTAACCACGAACAGATATAATGCCGAAAACTAAGCAGCTTGCAACGAAATTAATTTGAACTAGTTAATAAAAACAATGTTGCCAGACCTTCCAACAGTAATTGTAGCAAAAACTTCTTATATTTTAGGTACTGATGCAGTTTATGGGGCCCACCCAAAACTAGACCAAAAAAGTCGAGAGGGGTGTTCTGCACATAAAAAACATGGATCACGCCCCGAGTTGGAAGGTTTTACCCTCATAACTTTTGAACATTCGAAAAAAACAAACAAAAATCTCATTTAAGATTCTAAATCTACACGTGAATACGCGTGTTCCACTTTTTGGTCTAGTTTTCCACTTTTTTGGTCTAGTTTTGAGTGGGCCCCACAAACTGCACCATTACCTCTGGTAGACATATGTAGATATAAGGTATGGATGTACAGTATTACCCAAAGTTATTCATCCCAAATGTTCACTTGAGGCGCTATTACACTGAAAATACCTGTCATGTCATGTTTTCTTGCGAAAAACCTGTCTCAATCCTCAACTTCAGTTTTTGAAAAATCTGCATATTCATTTACACATGTCTGGCACCTCCTATTACTCGCTGACGATTCAACTAGTACCAAACCGCCATTGTTGTTCACAAGTGATTCGGCCAAAATAGAAAGCAGTTTATTTGAATGTTTTTTTTTTTTCGTGTTATATATTTTAGAAGGCTAAAATATTAAAAAAATATGCAGTGTGGTGAGACATATCGTTCAGTGTGAAGTGTTTTTAATTCTTTAAAGTGAATAATTATAAGCAAGTCTGGTAAATTTTGAAGCTTCCTTACATACAATATTGCAAATTTAAACACGATTTTTTCTCAAAATATATAGCTTGCCTCCAAGTTCGGTCTCTACCACTCAAAAAAAAATTCCTAGGTTCGGTGCATCATCTAAAATATTTCCCTTTTTGCTTCACCGAAAAAATGGTGCCTGTTTTGCCTGAACTTCTGTATGACTCGTTGACGAAAGTGTATGTGATTATTTTATTTTAAATCCCTCTTTTGTTTAGAAAGGGTTAATGCACTGGTATTGGTAGCGAATGAATTTTATTGTACGTAACGCTACCTTTGCCATTGTAATATCCTTCTTTTCCGTTCTTCAAAAAAAAAAAATGTTTTTGGTTTTGAGAAATTATTGGAAACAAAATGACACTTTTTGGTCAGTCTAATAAAACTGGATATTTGTGCAAACATACGATTGTGGTGAGATAGTGAGTTGGTTTGTGAAGAAAAAAACGGTAATCGTTTACGTGGGGTACCGAGCGCTAATACACAACCAAAAATGTTGAGTAATGTATCAGGAGACGCGCTTTGGTCCCAGGAGCATGAATATAACTCCGCTGAACCAATATTTTTAGTAGTTTGCGAGATATTTGCAGTTAAAGTTCAGAATTTTCTGTCATTTTCATGTGGTTGTTGTAATCACTAGACTGCGGATGTTTATGCAATTGCATATTTTTAAGGAAAAGAGATAGAGCTATGGTTATAAAGAGAAAAGTGCATGATTTTAGTCAAATATTCTTAATAGGTATATTTATTTTTGCATATTTGACATATTGCATATAAATTGCATAATTGCATATAAATTGCATATTGCATATTACTTGCATATTTTTTTTATTTTTCGCATAAATGAATACGACGGTGCACATAATGAAAAAAAAAATGCTGTGTGCAATACATACTTTGAATTTTTAATCTAAGAATGCTGTCTAAAAACTTTTTATTATTCGCAATTACTCAAAAATTAATAGATTAGTAATTTTTGATTCAGCAATTCATAAAGTTCTAGAGATTTATTTTTCGTCATTAGCTATGGGAAAAGCAAAAAAAAAATGTGTGTGAAGATTAGAAATTGGGTTGAGATTATTAAAGATCCAATTTTAGTTCTGGACGGTGAAACCGTATCTTGTAAAGCTTGCAATAAGAAGGTATACATATTAAACTGTTCAAATATTGTATCCTCAGGCACGGGCTTATAATTTTATCTGTTTAGTTAATATCTACTCGAAAGTCTCAGCTAGTACAGCATCTAAACACCGCCGCCCACAAAATGAATCTAGAATTTAAAGTTGCTCTAAATGATTCAACTATAGAACACACGAAGAAAGATCAATTTTATTTAGATATGTGTCAAGCGATGATAGCAATTAGAATGCCATGGCGGAGCTTGGACAATGAAACATGGAGAGGTTTTCTTCAGAAATATGTTAACCATAGCATACCAAACGAGTCTACGCTTCGAAAAAATTATTTGGATGACTGCTACAGATCGGCCATAAAAACAATTAGAGATGATATCGCTGACAGCTACGTATGGATTTCTGTTGATGAAACAACGGATACAGCTGGACGCTATGTTGCAAATCTAATAGTTGGTAAGTTATGTGAAGCGGAAGAACCACCAACTCCACATTTGTTGGCCTGCAAGCAGCTACCAAAAACCAACGCTGACACTATCGCTAGATTCGTTAACAACGCTCTAAGGATCTTATGGTCAAACGGTGACAATGACGAGAAAGTGTTGTTGCTGGTAACAGATGCCGCCGCATACATGTTAAAGGCTGGTGAAAATTTGAAATGTTTTTATCCAAACCTTATTCACTTAACGTGCTTTGCACATGGCATAAACCGCGTCGCTGAAAAAGTCCGGGAGTATTTTCCAAATGTTAACAAGTTGATTTCTTCAGTAAAAAAAGTGTTCTTAAAGGCCCCGCTGCGTATTGAAATGTATAGGGAAATACTGCCAAATACTCCGCTACCACCAGAACCAATACTAACACGATGGGGTACATGGTTGGAAGCAGCTATTTTTTATGCCAACAACTTCAATAAAATTAAGGAGGTTTGTTAGGGAGTTTAAGTTATAATTTCTTTTATTAAAAATTCACATGTACCTAGGTTATTATGCTTTTAAACGCGGATGACAGCACTTATATTGCTGCAGCTGAAAACATATTGCAAAGCAACACTCTGTTGGGTGATTTGGCTTACATAAAAGCCCACTTTGGTAGTTTACCAAATTGCATCAGCAAACTAGAATCAGGAGGAGTTCCTCTGACAGAATCAATAGCCTTAACATCATCAATGCTTCAAGGACTTCACGCTGCGCCTGGACACTGTGGTCAAGTAGTAGCCACCAAAATTGATGCGGTGTTGAAAAGGAACCCTGCTTTCGAGGACATGGTAAAAGTGGCGAAAATACTTGCAGGGGAAAAAACGCTTGCAACTGAGATACAAATTCCCGGCCACTTTTGGAGCAAATTTAAATTTGCTCCGGTCACATCTTGTGATGTTGAGCGTTCCTTTTCGGCATACAAGCTAATTTTAACGGATAAGCGTCACAACTTATCCATTGAAAATCTGGAGAAAACAATTGTAGTATATTGTTGTCTTAACTACAAGTAAATTTCCTTATTTTGTGTACCATTTAATTTTTGCATATAACTTGCATACAACTTGCATATAACTTGCATATATGTTGCATATCGTTAAGGGTAGCTTAAAATTAATTTTTATATGTGAACTTATTGTCGTAAACCATTGAAACACTGAATAAAATATTTTAATTTTTTTGCATAAACATCCGCAGTCTAGTAATCACATTACCCTGTGAGAAAAGAGTGGCACGCGGAAGGACATCACCGTGGCGGTAGCCACGACTATGGCAACCACCTGGAGTTGGAATGGCGTAGCCCAGGGTTATTGAAAAGGTGTTCTGCAAATAAAAAACATGGATCGGGCCCCTAAACACGGGTCATTTTTCGCAAATATTTTCCAAAATAATGAAAATATTGGTTGAGCGGAGTTATATTCATGCTCCTGGGACAGAAACGCGTCTTTTGGCACCTATCCCGACATTTTTGGACGCGTATTAGCGCTCGGTACCCCACGTAAACGATTACCAAAAAAACCAATGTTACAGTGTTTGACATTTCCGGTGACAACAAAATTGAAAAATTGTGAATTGTGATTCGGTCTAATATGCATAACCGTATTGTGCTTGTTTGTGCAAGTGAAAACGGCGTGGGTCTACCCAGCAGTAAAGTCAGTATGCATGGGAGCATATAAAAGAGCTTCTTTGATGGGAAGAAGTGCTTTTGTAACCCTTAAGCAAAAATATTGATATGTGAAGAAAAGCAAGTCATCATTTGCACAAGCATGCATATGTACATTAGGCCGGGTAGGAAAAAAAAACCCAATTTTTATTCCTCCGTTTTTTTTTGTTTTTCGTCTAATTGTTAGACTGATTTTGAGCGGTGGTTAGATTTATGTCATCTGATTCCGAAACGACTGGTGGTATTAATACCAGTTTGACAAGTGGTCTTGTCATTTGGCCCTTCCCTGTCCTAATGTCTACTACGCGAACACGGTTGTCATTTGGCGGTAAATTGTCCTCTCTTATGACCACCGTATCTCCTAACTCGATGTTCGATTTTATCCGCTTTTGTAGCTCCGATAGGTATTCGGTTTTCCATCTTTGACAAAAGTTCTGGTGCAATGCCTTCAATTTTTTCCATCGATTCACTATTGAGGCCGGGTTTTCATTGACTTCTAGCTCCGGTGGGGCTAATAAATGTCCGCCGACTAAAAAGTGACTTGGTGTCAGGGGTTCTAAATCAGAAGGTTCGTTGGAGGCCGGGCTTAGAGGACGCGAATTAAGGCAGGATTCGATTCTGCAATGTAGCGTGTTAAACTCCTCAAGAGTAAATTTCGCGCCCAAAGCGATCTTTTTGAAATGGGTTTTAAAGCTTTTCACACCGACTTCCCACAGCCCGCCCATATGCGGAGCGCCAGCTGGTATGAAATGCCAGGTTAATTCCTGAAGTGCAAATTTGGAAAGAGTTTTTGCTCGAGAGTCGGCGAGTAAAGCTTTAAATTCGTGCGAAGCTCCGACGAAGTTGGTCCCGTTATCTGAGTAGATGTTCTTAGGGCATCCGCGTCTGGCTACGAATCGAGAAAAAGCTGCTAAAAACGATGAAGTGCTGGAATCGCTAGTCGCCTCTAAATGTATGGCCTTAGTCGCGAAACAAATGAAAAGACAGACGTAACCTTTTGAGGTACGACAGCCGGGCCCCCTATAACTTTTTATGTCGAACGGACGTGCAAAATCCACCCCTGTGTTAGTAAATGCACGCGAAAAAGTTGTACGCTCTTGTGGTAGAATTCCCATGAGTTGACTTAGAACGCCCTTTTTGTAAATCGTACAGATCTTACAATTATGAATAGTGGACCTGATAATGATTCTCACTTTAGGGATCCAGTATTGTGTTCGTATAATCCGAAGCATTAGTTGGTTTTCACCATGGAGGGTAATTTCATGGACAAACCGGACGAACAGACGCGACAACCTACAATTGTATGGCAATATTATTGGGTGCCTTTCGCCATATGCCAGATCGGTGGATGCCCCAAGACGACCCCCCGTCCTAATGACTCCGGTTTTATCGAGGAATGGATTTAGGGAAAGAATTTCGCTTTTCGAGTCAACTGGCTCTTTGACGTTTAGTTTCGCTAACTCCTTACCGTAATATTCCTCCTGGGCAAGTCTAATTAAACAGGTATTTGTTGCTTTAATTTCATCCGATGATATGAGCTGAGACTCCTGGCTGGGAGCTTTATCTTTCAGTTGGGTCCAATGAATAAATCTAAAAACGTATGCTAAAACCCTCAAGGCTCGTGGTAAACTGGAAAACCTTTCAAGAATGTCACTTTTGAGGTCTGTGACTGCTGTTGCATGTGCCTGAACTCTTTTTTCTTCAACGCTAGTTGTGAAGTCGGTTCCTTGGGTTGGCCAATTTTCTTTGTCTCCTTGAAGCCAAGAAGGTCTCTGCCACCACAGAATGTTGTCTACCAAATCCTGAGCTAATATGCCCCTGCTGGCTAGGTCTGCTGGACTTGTACCTGAATCTACGTGGTACCAAGATGCGCTTCCTACTTTATCGATGATTTTAGTGATTCTATGAGACACGAAAGTGGACCAAGAACATGGAGGTTTGCGTATCCAGGCCAGTACTATCGTCGAGTCCGTCCACAGATGGATTTTGAGATGACCTAAATCCAGATTGCTACAAATTGATTCGACGATTTCCGCTTATAATACCGCACCGCAAAGCTCCAGTCGCGGAAGTGAAATGGTTTTAACTGGAGCCACTCTTGTTTTTGCCAAAAGCAGATTGACAAGTACCTTGTTATCCCTTTCGACGCACAAGTAGACCGCAGCCGCGTATGCTTTTTCGGAAGCATCGCAAAAACCGTGAATTTCTACGTTTTCTGACGGGGAATAGGAGACCCATCGGGGTATTCGTAATTTCTCGATTTCATTATAAGTTCCGGTGAAATTTTCCCACAAGTCCAATGTTGAAGAAGATACGGGGTCGTCCCATCCTGTACCCTCTAGCCATATATTTTGCATAATAATTTTCGCGAATATAATTGTGGGTGCTAGCCAACCTAACGGGTCAAAAAGTTTGGCGATAGTTGACAGTATCGCTCTTTTTGTGAGACTAGTATTTTCATCTATTGGTTTGATGGTGAAATAGAATTTATCGGAACGTGCATTCCACCTAATTCCAAGAGCTTTCACGCTACTGGAGTCCTAAAATTCGAGAAAATCTTCGCTCAAAGGATGAGATTTCGGAATTCCTTTTAGTATTTCGTTGTTATTTGCGGTCCATTTGCGTAATGGAAAACCCGCTGATTTCAAAACTGCAGATATGTCATCCCTAGCTTCGATTGCAGACTCAATGGAATGCCCCCCAGACAAGACGTCGTCAACATACATATTTTTCCGCAAAATATTCGAGGCTGTTGGATGAGAAACTTCTGAGTCATCAGCTAGTTGGAGTAAAGTCCTAATTGCCAGATAACGAGCACAATTAGTCCCGAAAGTTACCGTTTTGAGTTCGTAAAGATTGATTGGATCGTTTGAGTTTGAGCGGAAAACTATCCGTTGGTACTTGGTTTGATTCGGCTCGACTAGGATTTGTCGGTACATCTTCTCAATATCGCTATTGAAGACGTATCTAAATAGCCTCCATCGAAGAATTAAGATGGGTAGATCGGCTTGGAGTACAGGACCCGGGAAAAGAACGTCATTCAGGCTGGTACCATTCGAAGAACTGGAAGATGCGTTGAAAACCACCCTAACTTTCGTTGATGTATTTTCCTCTTTAATAACCGCGTGATGCGGCAGATAATAGTTGTCAACTGCTTCGGCCGACTGTAATGCATTAATTTTTGACATATGCCCCATTGTCTCATACTCCATAATGACCCTATTGTATTCCTTTTGCAGTTCAGGATTTTTCTTAAGCCGTGTCTCGTTTTTATAGAATTGAGAACATGCTATTCTTAATGACGGACCCAGGCTAATGTTTGCTGGGTAATCTGCTTTGAAAGGGAGGGAAACGATGTATCTTCCATCAGAATTTCGCTGCGTTGTGCGTTTGTACAGCTCCTCGCATATTTTTTCTGTGAGGCAACTTCATTGAAGAAAGAGACCATATTGTGGTTAGGTGGGGTGACTGTATCGGCATGACCCGTCAGTATCCAACCGAAAACTGTTTCTTGGGCCAGGAGAGTATTAAGAATGTTTTTCTTAATACCGCTGAAAATGATTTGCGGGTAGATGTCTCCGCCCAAAACAAGGTCGATTGGTTCATTTACGAAGAATCTTTTGTCCGCTAGCACCAGATCGGGGAATGCTTGTTGTGTTAGTGCACTGACATCGCACGTATGTAGATTGCCAGTTACCTGTGGTAAAACTAACACAACAGCTTCGATCGAAATTAAAGGGTCAACGGGTGACCGCAATTGTATGGCACATGCCTCTTTAACCTGCGCAGAAACTGTGTTATTGATGCCCGAAACTTGAGCATTCATTTTTCTACTTGGCAAGTTGATTCGTCGCCTGAGTCTGTCTGTAATGAAAGAACACTCAGATCCCGAATCAATGAGAGCTCTAGCCGAATAGTTAGTACCATTATAATAAATGGATACCCGAGCTGTTCCTAGTAAAACGCCTTTACTCGTGTTCGCAAAGTTCGATTTTACTTTAAGCGGTTTTGCCGATTTTTTATTCTTTGTGGCCTCATTATGTATTTGAGCCGATTTGGACGTAGTTGGTAACTCATCGTTAGAATCTGTGGCCCCTGTTGAAGTGTTACTCGTTGGTAAATGCAGAAGGATATTGTGCCTTGACTGACAGATGGTGCAGTTGGAGCTACTAGTGCACTTCGACACCGAATGCTTCGATGAGAGACAATTCAAGCAACATCGGTTGTTTTTGAGAAATGCAATTCTTTCGCTTACTGATAATTTTGTGAATTTGTCGCAGGCATAGATTCTATGGTTGGAGTTTTGGCATATTGTGCACCAGTTTTTTTATAACACGCGCTTGAAAAGTCCCGAGTTTTTTGTGCGGTGGTTCAGAAGACTGCTTATTGCCTTGTACCTTTGAAGGTTTTGCAGACTTTGTTGTTCTTTATGGATGTCCCACATTCAGTTTCGACTGTTTGCATGTTAAAGAGAATCTTCAACTGGGTGTTAACAAGGACTCTTTTATTTTCATATCGGTCACAGAGATTCTTCCATGCTACTTCAAAGCCTTTGTTTGTCAATTCGCATTTGTTGACAATGTCCCTGGCCTCACCTTGAGTCTTTAGATTCAAGTAATAAAGTTTTTGAATTGGTGTGAGACCTTTATTAAGAACATATATGGCTGTGAACATGTCACGAAATGTTGGCCATGATAAGATTTGGCAGGCTGCTTTGTGTCTCTTCTTGACTGAGAGTAAGTATTTTGTAGGGAGATCTTTTGCAGCTATTATTTCGTCAAAAGCTTCTGCGGAATTCGACATCAAACAAAAAAGGGTATGGTTAAATTCTAAAACAAACCTTTGACTCTTGCACGGGACTTACTTAGTATATGACTCCAGAGAAAAGGCACAGAGACAGAAACTGTTTTCTGGTAACCCAAAATGTCAAGCACAAAATGCTGCCCACCGAATTTCCAAAATAAATCAATCTTCTCAAATTTATTAAATCGAAAGTTTTTCTTTTATTAACCAACCATTAAAAAAGTTGGCAAAACGCAAAATTATGTTTATATGTCTGTATGTGGTTATTGCTCGCCACACAAAAGGGGTATGTAGGTATATATGCACGTGTGTTTTTCTTCGCACAACGAACGAGAACAAGTGCAACGAGTTTGGCGGCAATTTATAAACCAAAAATTTTTAAATCTTCTTTGGTATACATACATATGTTAAATGAAAAACCACGAAATAGAGATTTTTATATATTTAAAATAGTGCAAATGGAGGATGGGTCCGCGTGTAGAAGTCCACGTAAGTGGGGAAAGTTTCTGATCGCCATTCACTTGGGAATGGCCAGAGCGATTCTTTTGCATGCGGTCCAAGCAGCTCACTACTTCCGGGCGCTTGCGTCCAAGTATCCTCTGGGTAGCCACCGAACACCCGTTTGGTGGTGAGCTAAACGTGAGAAGGCGACAACCTGGCAAGGCCACTCCGACATAATCGGTTTAAGGGCTTATCAGGGGTTTACAAGCAGCGTCTGATCACCTAGTGGTGCGGCTGTAAGCGGGCGTCTGTCTTGGATCAAGCGGCTCGCTATATAAACGTGCACTTAAATTACAACCTCCCGTGGAACGGGTTGTGCGTTGGGTTTGGGACCCACCACATAAAACAACGTACCAATGAAATTCAAAAAAGCCTCGGATATGAGAACCCCCTTTTTAGATGACGACACACGCAAACGAAACAAGGACTACGATTTAAGGGCATGCACCTGGAATGTCCGGTCCCTCAATGGGGAAGGTGCCGCTGCCCGGTTGGTTGAGGCCCTGAGGAAGGCTAAAGCTGACATCACCGCCATACAGGAGATGCGATGGACGGGGCAAGGTAATATGAACAAACCACCTTGCAACATTTACTGGAGTGGGCATGTCGACAAGCGCAGATTTGGCGTGGGATTTGTGGTGGGAGAGAGACTCCGTAATCGAGTACTGTCGTTCACACCCGTGAATGAGCGTCTCGCTACAATCCGCGTAAAAGTACGATTCTTTAACATCTCGTTTATCTGCGCCCACGCTCCGACGGAAGAGAAAGACGACGTGGAAAAGGATGCATTCTACGAGCGCCTGGAGGAAACTTACGAGCGCTGCCCCCGTCATGACATCAAAGTCGTGCTTGGTGACTTTAACGCCAGGGTGGGCAAAGAGGGTGTATTTGGACCCACAGTCGGGAAGTTCAGCCTGCACGACCAGACTTCGCCAAATGGATACAGGCTGATCGACTTCGCCGGTGCCCGAAACATGGTCATTGCCAGCACCAGGTTTATGCACAAGAAGATCCATCAGGCTACATGGCTGTCTCCCGATCGAAGAACGCGAAACCAGATCGACCACATTGTGATAGACGGACGGCATGCTTCTAGCGTTTTAGATGTTCGCACAATAAGAGGTCCAAACATCGACTCCGATCACTACCTAGTAGCAGCTAAGATTCGTACCCGCCTCTGTACGACAAAACAGGTGCCACAGAAAACGCAAGGAAAGCTGGACGTCGAAAAGCTGCAATCGCAACAGACCGCCAATGATTTTGCAGACCGACTCTCACACCTGCTCTCTGAGAGCACAATTCAACCCAGTGGAATGCATGAGCAGTGGGAGCACATCACAGGAGCACTCCGTACCGCAGCCGAAGAAGTAATTGGATTCCGGCGAACGAGAAGAAACAACTGGTACGATGATGAAGAGTGCCGAGCTGCAACGAAAAGAAAGAACGAAGCCTACAAGGCAACGCTAAGATCGAGTGCAACAAGGAGTGTGTGTGAACACTACCGCGAGTTGAAAAGGGAAGCGAGGCGACTTTTCCGGGCAAAAAAAAAGAGAGGCAGAAAAGCGTGAAATCAATGAGCTTGAGATGCTAGCCAATGGGAATAATGCCCGAAAATTCTATCAAAAAATTCGACGAATGACGGAAGGTTTCAAGCCCGGGGCAAATTCCTGTAAGAACGAGAACGGCGACCTGGTGACTGATGTTCAGAGAATACTAGAGATATGGAGGGATCACTTCTCTGCCCTTTTAAATGGAGAAATTGAGCAAGAAACCAGAGAAGAGCTCGAACCCGAACCCACAATCGAAGACGACGAAATTGACGTCCCAGAACCCGACTATAATGAGGTGCGAATAGCAATATCCCGGTTAAAAAACAATAAAGCAGCTGGCGCTGATGGTTTGCCTGCTGAGCTATTCAAGCATGGCGGCGAGGAGCTGGTAAGGCGTATGCACCAGCTTCTGTGCAGAATATGGTCGGATGAATGCATGCCCGAAGATTGGAATCTAAGTGTTCTTTGCCCAATCCACAAAAAAGGTGATCCTGCAAACTGCACCAACTACCGCGGAATCAGCCTTTTGAATATCGCATATAAGGTCTTGTCAAGCGTATTGTGCGAACGATTGAAGCCTGACGTGAACAGACTGATTGGACCTTATCAGTGTGGCTTCAGACCTGGAAAATCTACCATCGACCAGATTTTTACAATACGTCAAATCCTGGAGAAAACCCGTGAGAAAAGAATCGACACACACCACCTCTTTGTTGATTTTAAAGCCGCTTTCGATAGCACGAAAAGGAGCTGCCTATATGCCGCTATGTCTGAATTTGGTTTCCCCGCAAAACTTATACGGCTTTGCAAAATGACATTGAGCAACACCACCAGCTCAGTCAGAATTGGGAAGGACCTCTCCGAGCCGTTTGAAACTAAACGAGGTTTCAGACAAGGTGACCCCCTATCGTGCGATTTCTTTAATTTGATGTTGGAGAAAATAATACAATCTGCAGAACTCAACCGCGCTGGAACAATATTCTATAAAAGCGTGCAACTGTTAGCATATGCTGACGACATTGACATTATCGGCCTTAACAACCGTGCCGTAACCTCTGCGTACTCCAAACTAGAAAAAGAAGCGGAAAAAATGGGTTTGGTGGTGAACGAAGGCAAAACGAAGTACATGCTGTCATCAAGCAAAGAGTCAGCGCATTCGCGCCTTGGCACCCACGCCACTGCTGGCACCAAAAAGTTCGAAATAGTGAAGGACTTCGTTTACCTTGGATCCAGCATAAACTCCAACAATAATGCCAGCCTAGAAATCCAACGAAGAATTGCTCTTGCAAATAAATGCTACTTTGGACTGAGTAGGCAATTGAAAAGTAAAGTCCTCTCTCGACGCACGAAAATCACACTCTACAAGTCACTCATCGCTCCCGTCCTGCTATATGGTGCAGAGGCGTGGACACTAACAACATCTGACGAGGCTGCATTGGGAGTATTCGAGAGAAAAGTTCTGCGAAAGATTTATGGGCCTCTACGCGTTGGCGACGGCGAGTACCGAAGAAGATTTAATGATGAGTTGTATGAGCTTTACGCAGACGTCGACATAGTACAGCGCATTAAAACACAGCGGCTTCGCTGGCTAGGCCACGTCGTGCGAATGAACGAAGACGCTCCAGCCCAGAAGGTATACTTATCGGCACCCGCCGGTGGAAGCAGAGGAAGAGGAAGACCACCACTCCGATGGAAGGACCAAGTGGAGACCGACCTGCGATCTCGTGGGGTCTCCAATTGGCGCCAGTTGGCGCAAAGAAGAAATGACTGGCGAGCTATGTTGGACGGTCAAAATCGCTCAGGCGGTTAGATGGCCATTTAAAGAAGAAGAAGAAAATAGTGCAATTAGTGTTTTGCAAGACTGATTTTTTGTTAATAAGTATTTGTGTTTTTGTGCTAATGAAATTTAAAAAAAAGTGGTAAAGTGAATAATGTGATTTTATCGTCACTGTGCAGTGTTGTTGTTGTGAAAAGTTAAACACTTATTTGTATAGATATCTGTGCTCGGCGCACTGAAAACCCCTGCACCGTGTCAAATATTCTTTACCACTGGCGGGGAGTAATATTCGATGGTCAGAAGGGCTATCTATACAAATTGACACTCACAAACTTTAATTTGTTGATTTAAAATTTTAATTTATCACAGCACAAGAAAAATCACTCGCGAAACACTTTTTTAAATAAATAATTATAATAATATAAGTGCACACTGAATTTTAAAACCACTTACTTTTTTCGTTGTAGTTGTTGTTGCGGACTGTTGATTGCTTGCTGTTCAATATATTTGGGCCTGATGTTAAATGAAAATCTTCGATCGATGTTGGCAAATTAGCATATAAAAAATCGCTAGGCGTTTGATTCCAAAAATTGCTGTGATGGTTGTAGGAGTTTAGGTCGCTGGATATATCAAGATCGCTGCATAAATAAAAAACGGCCCTGATTGGACCAAATGTTTTGCTCGGATTGCAAACTCAAAAGTTTGACCGACCAATTTTTGTGGTTAAATGACAAGAATGAGAAATGTGGTATTAGTTTTAAAATATTTAATATGTATATATATGTATATCAACTAATATATGTACAAGTCACGTTCATTCAAATTACTAATTATACTTATTTTAGGTTACCTTTGAAAATCAGCTACGGCTTCTGGGACGTGTGCGCTCTATGAATCCAAGTGAAGTTTATGACACGGAGCAAAAGTTAACTCGTTGTGGTCGTACGGTTTATTTATCCGTGCGATGTTTTAGCATAAATAAGTTAAACCGTTCGACCAACTCTGTTATCGAGTAAATATAAGATAAATACGAGGGCGACCTTATAAGTTTAAGGTTTTAGGCATCTGGCCTAAACACATGTAACACATCTAAGTTCGGATAAAAATGTCGTTGTAGAAAATAAGTACCAGCTTAATGTATGCCTTTATACATATATATATATACATGTGAGCAGCCGCGTATCCGGGAAATATTTTCGGAGGGGGGGTCCAAATTTTTTATCAAAAAAAATAAATTTTCTTTTAATGAACAACACATTTATTTAAAAGGAACTAAGCAATTTATTTAACGATAGGGATAGGAACAGGGATATGCATAGGAAAACGGATATGGATAGAGATAGGGATAGGGATAGGGATAGGGATAGGGATAGGGATAGGGATAGGGGTAGGGGTAGGGATAGGGATAGGGATAGGGATAGGGATAGGGATAGGGATAGGGATAGGGATAGGGATAGGGATAGGGATAGGGATAGGGATAGGGATAGGGATAGGGATAGGGATAGGGATAGGGATAGGGATAGGGATAGGGATAGGGATAGGGATAGGGATAGGGATAGGGATAGGGATAGCGATAGGGATAGGGATATTGATAGGGATAGGGATAGGGATAGGGATAGGGATAGGGATAGGGATAGGGATTTTATTTTTTTTTCCTTTGGTCCCTCATCGCTATCCACGTTTTGGGGAAGTATATTATCTCGTTTCGTTTGTTAACAATATACATATATGGACACCCTTAGTATATAAAATATTTCAATGTTGTATGTTATGAATAGTATATGTAATTATATAATATTAAGCTGAGATAATAAGGCCTGCGAATGGATACAGGCTTTAAAATAGCACATATATGTATGTGTTTGTAGGGTGCTTAGTTTGATGACCTTTTGAGATAAGAAGTGCGCACTTCGGCTACTTCTGGATACTTCGGTGACCGTCACCATTAGCTCTTTATGTAAAGTGCTTAGTTTGGTGACAGTCATCAAAAGTAAAATCGAAGGATAAACTGAGTTGTTTGGTGACGGTTATTAAACTACCCATCTTACCTAAGGTGACGTGTTTGGTGACGGTTATCAAACAAAGCACTTTAGCTTAAAGTGAATAGTTTGATGACACTTCACCTGTTGCTGTTCCGTGACTGTCATCAAAGTGCCCACCGTTCCTTCTGGCAAAGGAAAACAAGTAAGGACGGTCTGTCTTCGACTGTTTTATGGTGTTGATAATTTTTATTTCAGGAAAAAGTAAGTTCATATAAAAATCCTCGTATCTGAACGATCGTTTGTATGGGATATATATATATATATAAAAGAACGTTCAAACGCTCATAACTCAAGAACGCCTCCACCGATTTGGAGGGTTGACACCAATTCAGATTCTTCTCTGGACAGAATAGGAGAATATCCAATAATATTCCCGAAAAATCCTGCGGGATACCGCCACGGTGATATCCTTCCGCGTGCCACTTTTCTCATAGGGTAATTTGTGATTACAATAACCACATGAAAATGACAGAAAAAGATGTGAACTTTAACTGCAAATATTGCGCAAAATTCTAAAAATATCGGATTTTCCCCTCCAGATTATTGTTACTGAGGTGAAGACGCGTCTATTGATACCTCTACCTAGATTTTTGGACGTGTATTTACACTTATCGTTGGATGGTAAGTTTTACCATAAATTGAAACACAAAGAATCTTTTTTACTTTGGTTTGACCAACGCAAGCGGTTTTGGAGCTTCTCCCAGAATAATATTGTTTTCTACTATCCAAAAAATATCGCAAACAAACCGCCAAGGTATTTTACTTCCTTTTAATTAGTTTGGATTTATGTCTTTGTGCGATTTTCAGTAAAAAATTAGTGAATCTTTGCAAAATACTTTTCAGTAACTTCTTTATGCCTACATAATATGTAAGGTGCTTAGTTTGATGACATTTTCGTATAAGAAGTGCGCACTTCGGCTACGGCTGTCAAACACAGCAACTCTTGTAAATAAAAATAACACGTAAGGTGCTTAGTTTGATGACATTTTCGCATAAGAAGTGCGCACTTCGGCTACGGCTATCAAACACAGCAACTCTTGTAAATGAAAATGGTATTTAGCAGGCTTACGCTCTAAGCCTACGGTACCTATACTATTTTGGGTATTTGTTTCCTTTGGCACTCAACTACTAATAAATTAGCTAATAATATGATAGGGGTATCAAAAGATGCGTTTTGACCTCGGTAACAATTCTGCGAACTCGAAATTTTATTTGTTTGTTTTTGTGAAGAGATATTAGCACTTAAAGTTCACAATTTTCGTGTATTTACACTTATCGTTGGATGGAAAGTTTTACCATAAATTGAAACACAAAGTATCTTTTTTACTTTGGTTTGACCAACGCAAGTGGTTTTGGAGCTTCTCCCAGAATAATATTGTTTTCTACTATCCAAAAAATATCGCAAACAAACCGCCAAGGTATTTTACTTCCTTTTAATTAGTTTGGATTTATGTCTTTGTGCGATTTTCAGTAAAAAATTAGTGAATCTTTGCAAAATACTTTTCAGTAACTTCTTTATGCCTACATAATATGTAAGGTGCTTAGTTTGATGACATTTTCGTATAAGAAGTGCGCACTTCGGCTACGGCTGTCAAACACAGCAACTCTTGTAAATAAAAATAACACGTAAGGTGCTTAGTTTGATGACATTTTCGCCTAAGAAGTGCGCACTTCGGCTACGGCTATCAAACACAGCAACTCTTGTAAATGAAAATGGTATTTAGCAGGCTTACGCTCTAAGCCTACGGTACCTATACTGTTTTGGGTATTTGTTTCCTTTGGCACTCAACTACTAATAAATTTGCTAATAATATGATAGGGGTATCAAAAGATGCGTTTTGACCTCGGTATCAATTCTGCGAACTCGAAATTTAATTTTTTTGTTTTTGTGAAGAGATATTAGCACTTAAAGTTCACAATTTTCTGTCATTTTCATGTGGTTGTTGTAATCACAGATCACACTGTGAGAAAAAAATGCAAAAGTGTGTTCTGCGCGGAAATAATTGGGATCACGAAGCCGTTGTTGGACCGGCTGAGGGTTATTTTTTTGAAGCGCGGCCGAAGGCCGCCTACGCGGAAAGGTGTTCTGCCTATAAAAAACATGGATCGGGCTCCTAAATCAGGATTTGAAGTGGGTAATTTTTTGGTTTTTTGCTAATAACTTTTCACTAAAACAAAAAAATTTAATTTCGAGTTCGCAAAATTGATACCGAGGTCAAAACGCTAATTTATTAGCAGTTGAGTGCCAAAGAAAACAAATACCCTGTTTTGTACCATGTATGTATGAGGGGTATCAAAAGACGGGTTTCGGTCCCAGGAGCATGAATATAACTCTGCTGAACTAATATGATACCAAAGTCAGAAGGCCATTTTTGATACGTCCCCCCCATTTTTAGACATGTTTTAGTAGTTGTGAACCAAAGTAAAGAAATACCAAAGATTCAAACTCTTGCTAAAAACTGTTTCTAATTTAATTAGGCGATGTTTCACTTGAAGATGTACTACAGGCAAATTTAAACGACCTTGAATGACCAGGAGCTGAATGCAAGTTTAGAAGACAACGAGGATGAAACTGATGTTGGTGGTTGCTCATCTTCTGAAGCGGTAATCGTTTACGTGGGCTACCGAGCGCTAATACACAACCAAAAAGGTTGGGATATGTATCAGGAGACGCGCTTTGGTCCCAGGAGCATGAATATAACTCCGCTGAAGAAATATTTTCAGAAGTGTGCGTGATATTTGCAATCAAAGTTCACAATTTTCTGGATATGAAATAATGAAAATATTGATTGAGCGGAGTTATATTCATGCTCCTGGGACCGAAAGGCGTCTTTTGATACCCCTGCCGACATTTTTGGACGCGTATTAGCACTCAGTAGTCCACGTAAACGATTACCCTTCAACAAATCGTACCAATTTCTGAGTCCACCGAAAACGAGAACAGCTCGATTTGAAGTTTTTTATTATACTTTAAAGTTAAATTAAATATATTTAATGTATTCTTCACATGTCTTGCAAATATATACATCATTTCCTTGGGTAAAATCTCGTTGTTGTTGTTTTTGTTGTTAGCAGTGCTTCGCCCTGCCCAAAGGGCCAGTTCACCAGAGTAATAATGGTGTTAGAAGAGTGTGTTCAGTAGAACCGGAGAAGCGATGTTGTGTGTCATGAGGGACCATACCGCATGCAGGGCATAAGTTCGGTATGGTGTGGTTCAGTCTGGATAAATAGGAGTTCAG